>PVIC010018478.1:0-31563 GCA_004025085.1 Thryonomys swinderianus
TACGGGAGTGGGCCCTAATTTAAGATGACTGTGTGCTTTGAAGAAAAGGGAGACACGCCAGACGGAGCAAAGACTTTGTCAGTGCACAATGAACAGAAAGCCTTCTGCACACCAGGGTGTGAACCACCAGGAGCAACAAGACATGCTAGCACCTTCGTCTTGAGCTTGCAGTCTCCAGAATATGAAGAAATCATTTTCCATTGTTCAAGACACTCAATGTGTGGTATTTTATGAGGAGAGCACCAGTAAAGTATAACCTGAGGGAACTTGTCTGTTTTGTGTAGGTCTGAAAAGATAAACTGTACTTTTTCTGACATGGTTGATGTTGAAAAGTGATCACCATGTAAAGGTGTTGTTCGTTTTTCTCTAAGCATGGCCTCCCATAATGTTAATTTTGTAATTTAAAAACTAAATAGTTGAACGTATATTGATTTTAAATGTGCATGTCATGGCTGAATATCTGGCAAGTCAACTCTCATGTTTTAGGACTTAAGAAGAGTTTTGCATTAACTTTTTAACCTAGGGAATATTTTGTGTGGATTTATGCTAATTTCATTCAACGAAATATTTTATACTGACATCCAGTGATGTATATATGATCATTATAAATGTATATCAATAGCAATGTTCATGCACCCCTTATTAGTACAGAGCCAACAATCATATATCACTGCTTTTCACTCACTATTCTCTACACTTTACATAGAGATGATCTCATTTAACCTGCACTTTCTCAGAGCTTATTCATAAAAAACTTCAATAATATATTATTTTAAAAAAAATTGAAACTAATAGCTAAGGCATTTAAAAGAAAAGTTCAGCCTACAAGGTCAAACTAAAATCTTCAATTTGACCTCTGGGAAAGTTCCATATAAAAATCAATAACAAAAGAAAAATATTTTGGGTCTCTTAGAACAGTAAGAGCATAATAAAACATTTGATGTTTTTCTTGAGAAGAAAACATGTCACCCTTTAAGAGCAGAAAAAAAGACTCTGTGTTCAACTATAAGTGGAAACATAATTGTCATCTGCCATGCCTCTTTTCCCCCCAAAGAATCTAGTTTAAGATTAAATATAACATCCACCAGATTATATGTGATAGACATTTTGTTATTGAACGTGGAAGTCAAAGGACCTTTGCTGAAGCAAAAGCATAATTTGGAAATAACATCAGTATGATTTATTATCACATTTTTATCATTGCATTTTTTTAAATTGACTAAGATCAAGTGTAGTATCATTACATTTGTTATCATTAAATTTTAAAAGGTCCTAAATGTGAATAAATATAGTTTTTAAGTTCAAGTCTTGTAAAACCAAAAATACAGTTGCCTTGGGCCCTTTAATGCTAGGTTTTCAATCAACATTTAAAAATCGTGTCTCTCGTGCTTGTTTGTGAGTTGATTAGCTTCGATATGAATAGCAAGAGAGTCAAATCAAAGACTAAGGCCTTGAGGTGACACAATAAAGAGCAAGCACGAGCGAAGCGTGGTGGGGCCCACCTGTAGTTCCCACATTCATTGAGGCTGAGATAGGAGCATTGAAAGTTGGAACCCAGGGTGGGCAACTTACTGAACTTTAGTGAAACCTTGCCCCAAAATAAAACATGAAGAGGGCTAGAGCTGTAGCTCAGCATGAAGGACCTAGGTTCAATCTCTAGTATAAATAGATAGAATGATAGATAGAATGATAGATAGATAGATAGATAGATAGATAGATAGATAGATAGATAGATAGATAGATAGATAGATAGACAGACAGATAGATAGATACTTGGGTAGATAGCAGCAGTGTGGTTTTTGCCATCAGGAAAAAGAAAACGTTGTGTTGGTCAAAAGTGAAAAATAACTATGTTTAAATAAGTTTTTTTTTGACAATGTGAACTAGATGGGGCCAGAAGACCCACAGTTAATGGAACATAAGTTTCATGCTTGTGAGGATCCTGAGGGGGAGGAAGATGGGAATGGATCAAAGGAGGGTGATCAGGACATTTAGACTTCTCAAGAGTAGGGAAGTGAAAGAGTTTAAGATGTTTTTAGCACAGAAGAATGCTTATGCCTTTTCTATTTAGATTAGTCTCTCTATATTCTTAATAAAATGGGTGCATGCAGTTGTTCTATGAAAACATTAAGCATATCAACAAAAAAGCATTTCCTCCTTTGTTAGATTGATTCCTACATATTTCATTTTTCTGGGTGCTATTGTGAAAGGGATTGATTCCCCAATTTCTCTTTCAGTGAGTCTGTTGTTTGTGTAGACAAAGACTGTTGATTTTTAATGTGTAAATACCATATCTTTTCTCTGGTATGAGAACCTGTAGATGTAAATGAGTTCTAGAATGTATGATAGATTTTGTAAAATAGGAAATATTCAAAGGGAATGTGGTGGGGGAACATAATGAGGGTAAAGAATAAATATGATTTGGAAAGAAGAATTAGCATGTATATAAGGGGTGGGGGGTTGTGGATGGTAGGGATAGGGTAAAAATGAGAATTAACTTCTGTCATATACTGGTACAAATTCCCCAATGTTGAGTGTGATTGTGAGTTGTATATAAAATGTACCAAAAAAGAATTCAATTAAAAATTAAAAACCTTAAAATTCCCATAGGATACCTAGTCTTTAAAGCTTAACAAATTTTAGATATATAATATAATAGACAATTGTCACAGGAAAAAAAACACAATGAAAGTTTCAGTACTTTGCTAAAAATAAACCAATCTACAAAAAAAAAAAAAAATTTCTTCAAAGGGTAATGAAAGCCCCTGGTATTTTTCTAGGGTTACCCTTGGAAGAATTTACCACCACTAGGGTGCAGCAAAGGTTGCTCTGTATGATGTTAGCGTCAGTTTGGAATCTCAGTCAAGGACAGGCAACGACTTTTGCTCAGTGCTTTCCAGCTCATGAAGGGCTCAGACTACGGATTTTCATTATTACTTTTGAAGGACAGTCTGTTGATTTTTTCACATACTGGGGATTGAACCCAGGGCTGTTGCACTGAGCTATGTTTCCAATCCTTTTATAATTTTTTTTTTTTTTGAGACAGGGTCTCGCTTTGTAGTTCAGTCTGGCCCTGAGCTCACTATGTAGCCCAGGCAAACCTGGAACTCAGCAATCCTCCTGGCTCTGCCTCCCGAGTGCTGGGATGACAGGTGTGAGCCACCACGCCCAGCACTCCTTTTATAATTTTTAAAAATTTAATTTATTGGTACATTATACTTACACATCACACTTCATTGAGAATTTTTTTGTTTTGTTTTTTAGATAGGGTTTTGTTAAATTCTCTAGGCAACACTCCAACTTTGAATCCTCCTGTCTCAGCCAACCAGAGTTCTAGGCTTACAGCCATGCACAACCATGCTCAGCTGAGGGAAAGTGTGTTCTTACCCTTATTTTTCAGAAGCAAGAGATAAAGGAGTGAAGAAGTTCAGTGTCACAGTGCCAGGAAGTGTCTGCTCAGACAGACATGAGAGCTAGATACCACAAGGGTATCTAGCTGGAATAAAAGGTATCTTGCTAGAATAAAAATTTCAATGTAGAAAGAAGCACCAGCTGAAATTTTTAATTCTAATATCTTCCATTGGTTTTCTACCAGGGTTTTTACTACTGAAGAAAAGCATTTCACTGTTATTGTTGTGGAAAAGATGTAATAATCCATATGCATATTCATTCACATCTAATTTTTATTTATTTAATTTTAATTTAATTTAATTTTATTTTATTTTTGTGGTACCAGAGATTGAACTCATGACCTTGTACTTGCCAGGCATGCAGCAGTGACACTGAGCTAAATCCCCATACCCACATCTAACTTTACAAAACTAAAATATAAAAAACACACTATGAATTTAAGGAAGTAGCATGTAATAAATAATGCCTGTCCCCTTCTTATGTGCATGCACGTGGGTATAAACAACCTTTTTCAAAAAGTGGACAGTACACAGGAAGTCTTTACTCATGTTGTTCTTGACCTCAGCTCTGCCTAATTTTCCCTCTTTTTGATCCATCTCGAAAATGTATTTATCCTGTATCTCATTTAACATCAAAAATCATTAGAAAATTCAGACTGATGTTTAAAAGAACTGTCCTGCTTCATCAACAAAGCCAGAAAAGGATCTTACTGTTTTCTCCTCTTCTCAAAAGCATTTTTTCCCCATTAAAAAAAAAAAAAAGGACACTACTGAAATTCAGGTCAAATAGTAAGGGTGGTCAATGTAAAAAGAGAAGATACTGTGGTGAAAGTGGACTTTGGAGCATTTCTGAATAACACTACAGTGGGGGGGGGGGACCCTGCACCCTTCTGTGGCATCTTACAGAGGATTCCTTCTCTCGGGCATATTCCCACTGCCAAATATAACCAAAACATTTTCAACAAGAAAGAAATATGATTAGTGTGGCAGACAGCATTTTAAAAGGTTGAAACGCCACAGACTACTATTGAAATGGAGGAATTGAATTAGATAATCTAAATGGTTTATTTGTTCCAAAAAAATATGTATCTTGCATTAGATTAGTTCTGGGAACACTAAGAGAAGGAAATAGTTTTCAGGCAAAAAATACTTCATGCCAATACTTGGTAGGCTAAACAGAATGCCAATATTAAATGCACAATGAATGTTGGTAGCCTGGCAGATAATCCTTTCTCCTGGCTCCTTATACAGGGAAATAACATTGAGGTACTTTCAGTTGTCCTCATGGCACACAGAAGTTATTAGAAAAACATGAAAAAAAGAACACATGGAAATGGATCAAAGTGGCCATTGCTCTGTGGTCTGAAAATGTGCATGAGATAATTTCAATTCTTTGCATTTACTTAAGCACGTTCTATGAGCTAGCATATCATCTATTTTGGAGAACATCCCATACACGCCTGAGAATAATATTTCTTTTGAGTTGTGGGGTGGAACACTCCATAGACATCTATGAAATCCATTTGTTCACTGGTTTTATTCAGGTCTGATATTTCTCTCTTGATTTTTTTGCCTAGTTGATCTACACATTTGTGTCAGTGGGATATCGATGTCCTACATAGTGCTTATTTGATTTTTCATGTTTGTTACTAATGGTTTTTGTAAAGTTGGGCTTGCCTGTATCTGGTGAATATATATTTATGATTGTTATCTCTTCTTCTTGGAGTTTTATAGGGGTATAATTCAAACTTTAGTTGTGTAAGTGAGATCTTTAAAGCAATGAATGGTGTGATAGCCTAACAAAAGAATATTTTATAAATACTGTAGCTCATTTATTTTGCTTATCTTTTCCTTTTTATGTATGCAGAAGAGCATATGAATTTAAACAAATATGTCTCAGTAATTCATAGATGAGTGACAAAAAGTATTAATCATATTCCAAATCACTGTTTCTGTTTTTCAGAAGTATACAGAATAATGGTGCGTATTACAACCAATGACATCTTTGATTAGATATAGAAATATAATTTTGTGCTGGAAAGATTTATAAGGAGCCATTTCCACTCTAAATAACTTTTATTGCTTTAAACATTTAGTTTTACCAGTCTAGGGCAACAAAGAAAAATGTGGAAAAAAGACTGAGAACAGGCTACTGTGGGGTGAACAGGCTGGCTGAAGTTGGAGGGCTGAATTTAATGCTTAACTTTGCAAATTCCTTAGCAAACAGAGGTGATGGGAGACTCCTGAGGCTCTTCCCCTCCCTCGGAATGTACTGATTGTTAGTATTTATGTCTATTCCCGCAAGAATGCCACCCACAGTTTTAAAATTTTCTTGTTTTCATTTGGAGACGGAGTCTCCCTGGATGCTCAGGCTGGCCTCCGACTCCACGTCCTCCTCCCCCCAGAGCTGCTGGCATGACAGGTGCGCTTCACTGCACCCGGCTCCTCCCACAGTTTTTACATCTACTCAGAGGCAGCCAGGAAGCGGGACAAGAGACCAAGAAAGGAGAGGGACAAAATGCACCCTTCAAAGCTGCACCCGCTGTGACCTCCCTCATCCAATTAGGTCTCGCCTCCAGTGTACTCCCTGAGCTCTGACGGTAGAGCCTCGTGACCCAGTCAGTTCCCCAAAGGCCGCACCCTGAACCCTCCTGCACTGAGGATGAATTCCTTAGGCATGAGCCTCAGGGGACATATCCTAGAATCTTCAGAATTAAATAGATAGTATCCTCATAGAGCCACAGAAGGCAGGTAATAAGGAATAAATATGATACAAATAGAAGCTAAGCTTCAGGTGAAAGAAGTGGAACACACCATGGAAGGTCCAAAGGAATGTATTTCAATATAAATCTGGTTATGAGGATTGTCACAGTGAGGTGATATTTAAGGGAAGATTTGAAGAAATTAGCTATTGGGGTATTTGAAAAACTCCTTCATACACTGCCATATCTCCTCTCCCTGCCTTGCACAGTGTCCTCTCATACAAAAGCTTATCAGCCTCTTGCTTATTGGGAACTTTAATACAAGTGAGCATATAACTTTGTTTAGTTATTTTATCTGCTCTAATAAAATTATGGAGTTGCTTGATATGTTATATGTTCAATCAGCCCTGATGACAAAGAAGTAAACAGAGGATGGACATTGTTAAGATAGATTTCTTTTTTAAAACAATCTTTATTTCTAACTGACTCGTTTGTACATATTTGTGCATTAGGATGTGATATAACAATTCATACATATAATGCATAGCAATAACCTCAGACTCATTTGCATATCTTGCATACCACCTCAGACATTTACCATTTCTTTGCATTAGGAACATTCAGAATCCTTTCTAGTAGCTATGTGGAAATAATGAACTACTACCCACTACAGTCATCCTACTGCGCTGCAGAGCATTAGAAGTTACTCCTCCTGTCAAGCAGCGACCAACTGGGCTAGAATGTCACCTCTCTTCTGGTGTTCAGGCAGCTAAATTTAAAAGAGGATGCCTAGTACATCACAGTAAAAACACAGAACCAGTTTCCAGGGTTCTAGATTGCATCCAGGGGGAGGGGGTGGGAGGGAGGGAGAAAAAGAGGGAGAAAGGGAGGGAGAGAAAAAGGGAGGGAGACAGAGAGACAGAGTGACACTAACTACTGAAGAAGTTGCTCAAAGAACATTTTCTGTACATTGACTCTCCTCACCAACTTTTCAGACTTTCTGCTTGAGATTAATGGTGACAGACTGGTCTTTGACCATTGGGTTCAACTGTAGATTTGATAATGATGATGATATTCCTATTTTTAATTAGTCCAGTTTTCTATGAGCCCTTCTGAGAAGATTGGATGAGTGACAAATGCAAGATGTGGCTTCTGGTCTGTCTGTCACTGGAGGTTGAGCTCTTCTTTCTGTGGCTTGTGCTTCCTGGATGGAGCAATGGCTGATTACCCAAGACCCCACGGGCAACACCTGTAAGGATTTGTCTGGCTGGGTTTGAACTTCCTGTATCTCAGTGCATAAATCAACTAGGAAGACCAGTGTCTGACAGTCAGCATGATGGGAAAGGTGGTGCACGCCAGTCCAGAGGTGCACGAGGCATTCCTCATGCCCTCACAGAGGGAGTGTCTGGCTGCAGTCCTGTCTTGTACAAACACTTAGAGTAGTACCTGGGGCAAATCCTTCTTTGCAACATAGCTTTACCACATCAGGGAGCATGCCTTGGCCAGAGAGTGTTGAACTTCTAAAAGATTTTCAAAAATCTTTTTGACAAAACAGTTTTACAAATTCAGTATTACTACTGTCTTTCTAAAACAATTTGCTGAATTTGTTTTGACAAAAACAAATTCTTGACAGAATTTTCTTGTGGATGTAAATTGTCCACTAAGACAATGTGTAGCAATCATGATCTTAAAAACTGTGCAAGTGTGGTGCCGGGGATTTAGCTCAGTGGTTCCAAATGTCTGCCTTGAAAGCACAAGGTCCTGAGTTTGATTCTCAGTACCACATACCACAGTGCCAGTAGAGGTGGCTCACGCCTGTAATCCCAGCACTCAGGAAGCAGAGGCAGGAGGATTGCTATAAATTCAAGGGTAGCCTGGGCTACATACTGAGTTCAGGGCCAGCCTGAACTACAAAGTGAAACCCTGTCTCAAAAAAACCAAAACAAACTGTGAAAGCACTGCAAAATAACAACAAAAACAACAACCAGTTACTATTTGACTTCATGCATTGCACAGAAGTACTTATTAGGAATGAGAAAACTGCCTCATATAGAGGTAAAGCTGTAAGACAATCTTTTTGCATTACAAGGGACAAGCTCTTGCTTCAAAATCAGATCTCTGGACTGGGGTGAGGCTTAGGGGTAGAGCACCTGCCCAGCGTGCGTGAGTCTCCTAGATTTGATCCCCAGTACTGGAAAAAAAAAGATCTGTTTCAAAGAGAGTACACTTTGGCAAAAAGCATAATCAAACTGACATTAGGGATCCTACTGCTTTTGATATGGAATCCTGCAGGACTTGATTTAGGAAGTTGAAGAATAAAAATACTTTATAAGGAGGTCAGAAAATTTCTCCATATTCAAAACAGGTTTCTCACTCATTCCCTCCCTCCCTGTCTTTGTCAGATGGAAGATAAAAATCAATATCTTCTTCATATAAAAATTTCAAGGGAGACTTATTCCTTAGATAATAAGAGCCTCCTTCCTCTCTCTCTCTCTCTATATATATATATATTTTTTTTTGTTTGTTTGTTTGTTTTGTTTTGTTTTGTTTTTTGTTTTTGAGACAGGGTCTTGCTTTGGAGTTCAGTCTGGCCCTGAGCTCACTATGTAGCCCAAGCTAACCTCGAACTCAAGGCAATCCTCCTGCCTCTGCTCTTGAGTGCTGGGATTACAGGCGTGAGCCACCTCTCCCAGCGCTGTGGCCTGTGGTACAGGAGATCGAATTGGGGACCTTGCGCTTGCCAGGCAGTCACCAGAACCGCTGAACTAAACCCCTGGCCCAAAGAGACTATTTTTTAAATAGCCATGTAAAAGCCTATGGCAAAGGAACAGAGGCTCTAGGAACTTTAATGGCCTCTTCCGGAACTGGTTTGATGACATTGAATCCACAGTCTCTGTTCAGCTCAGTGAGTGAGTTCAGTATAGGACTAGAGAGAGGCCAGAATTAAGTAAAGCTCCTGTTGATTAGAGCAAAAGCAATTTTTCCATACAAAAAGCCTTAGCTAGCTTTAATATTTCATTGAATGGATTATTAAACTAAAGTTCTTTTTCTGAAACTTTGTGATGAACATTCTTATCATCCATTAGTTGAAAAAGAAAAGCCAAACCAAACCAAACCAAAAACAACAACAAACTTGACTGTGATTCCAGGTTTGACATGTATTTGTACTCACACCAGGGTAAGGAATGCTACTAACCTCTGGGCTGGACTGTGTAATTGCAGTTAGTTTAGGGCTAATGGATTTGTGCTTCTAGATTCCAAACAAACAAGTCCAGCCTGGTGATTTGGGGATAGAGTCTGAGGCCTTGGCTTCATTTTTGCGGTAATTCATGAGCTGAGTTAACAGATCATCCACACTACAGTAATTTGTAAAACGATCATTCGTAGTACATCAGAGATGAAATCTTAACTATACTTGTGATAACTTTTAGGGTCAATTAAAATTTTTTAAATATGCCGGGCATGGTGGCTTACACCTGTAATCCCAGCACTCGGGAGGCAGACGCAGGAGGATTGCTGAGTTCAAGGCTTGCCTGTGCCACATAGTGAGCTCAGGGCCAGGGCCAGCCTGAACTACAAAGTGAGACCCTTTCTCAAAAAAAAAATTAAATATAAGAGAAATAGCAAACAGAATGGTCCATCATACTGCCAGACATGAGGTTTACATTCTGAAAGACTTTTTACTCAAGGAATATTTTGTAATATTTTAGAATCCATAGCTCCCTTCCTAATACACATAAAATTCTCATGTTCCTACTGGAAATCAGTGTGCTATCATCCATACATTCCCACCAGCCAAAATAGATATATGAAACTTAGTCATTATAATCAAATTTAAAATATTAGAATATTAATATTGTTTTTTAAACTTCAAGTGCACTTCCTGAAATGTCTTTTTTTTGCCCTCCTCCTCTTTCTTATTCTACTTCTAGTCAACTGGACATAAATTGAGGGTGTTATGTCCTTTGGTATGATTGTGTACAAGTTAGGCAGATATTAATGCATTATTTCATAAATAATATAAATATAATTTGCATACAAGTTGATAGCATAGATCAAACTTTTATTTTACCAGGTGAATAAAGCCACTTCAAACCAAATATAAGACTGATATATATGGTAATAAATGTACAGCAATAAATAAAATCTGAAATCAGATTCTTAACCATATGCAAATCTGGCTAATGCCCCACATGGCAATAAACTTCAGTGTTAACATCTCTTCCTGGCAGAAATAATTTGTAGTTATCAGAGTCTACAAGTTAAACATCTAATTTCACAGACTTTAGACACTAATTGACAGTGAAGAATAAATAAGCTGCAGAAAGTTACATTCTCTAGTCAGATAGCCTTAAGGAGATCTATTTATATGATATTAAAGATAACAGAATAGTCTTTTCCCTTTTCTCTAAATTTCTGGTAATTTTTCTTAATACAATCACAGAAACGTGAATGCACATTGTGAAGCAGTCCACAGTGAAGTAGTGGGTGTTTTCTGGTAAAGCTTTTACAAACGTTTCTCCAAACTTGCTCTCCGTTTTCCTACCCATGTAGCCCCCAAGATCACTTCTCCTTAGACAAAGGAAATCGTTTCACCTCATACCAACTCCTGGGTGATCCTCTGGCCATCGCCTCTGGCTCTGTGCTCTTCCCTATCTCCAGATGGATCACCATCTTTTTGATGCTAATAACAGTTGCATTCTCTGGAAAATGGCCTCCATGATTGGATTCAGAGGGAGCAACACCCAACCACTCTGTCCTTTTTACTTCACCCTTTAATTTTACACCTTTGCCTCTCTAGACAGAGGTGACTCCTCTGTTGTTCAGGAAGTAAGTAGAATTGTGACACAGAGATGAATTTTAAACTGTATGCTGTACATCATTATTCCTACTGCCCTGGGAAGTGCTACCAAGGCTTAGAACATTTGTGAAAGACGCCTTTTGTGGACACAATTCAGCTGCCTTCCTGTATCTCCAGCCTTCAGCCCCACATCTCTCAGCAACTGCTTTCTTATTCATGTTCACACTGTATAAACTTCTAACTGCCTTTTGGGAAAGCCGTTTGCTTATTCATAGAATATATTTGATTATCTTCTACCCTGCAATCTCTAGACATAATAATCCATAGCATGTTGTTTTTTGAAAACCTAAGTTATTCAAACTTGAATATTATCCCTGGGAGCTTTGACATGACACTGTAAGATAAACATTAACAGCCCAGGCATGTGTTGGATTCTCTTTTCCGTTCCTGCTCTAGTCGGAAACTGCCAACTATCACTACTAGTACTAACATAGATATGTGTGTTTCCCAAACACAAGATTTCTCTTTTCATATTGAAAGTGAAACCTTTACCTAAATATAACCTGTCAGAGTCCCTGCTCACTATGTGTAGTACCAAATGTTTATCATCCTGAGTAATTTGTTAGTTAGTTTTTCCTCTGTCAAGTACTCTCAAGCTACCTGCTCTTTTTTGGCACCCGTTATTGCTGAAGAAATTGAATAAACTTTGAAATAACTATAACCACGTTTCTAAAGGCAAAATGGAACATTTCGGTTTTATGTTCTGGAAGCAGAGGAAGAACTACAAAATAATTTATTTTCCTCATGCCAAGAGCTGTCTCTTCTCCAAGCATCAGCAAGTGTCCTTCTAGTTAAATGCATTGTTTGGCAAGAAAATGGAAAAAAGTTCATAAGCTTTGATATGAATTGAATCATGTGGCCCCAAAATATATATTAAGATTCTAACTCCCAGTACGGGTAAATGTGACTTTATGTGGAAGTGAGGTATTTGGAAATGGAATCAAGATGAGATCATACTGAATTAGGGAGTGCTCTAATCCAATGTGACCAGGGTCTTTATATTGAGAAGAAACACAGACATGCACACATATATGAACATATCCACACAGATAGCCAGATGAGAATGGAGGAATGGAGTTCTGTTGCCAAGAAGCCAGAGACTACCTAACACTGGCAGCGAATGTATGGAAGACATGAGGAAGAGGGCACGGAAAGCCCTCTGCCAGCCCACAAGCCGAGTGGCCCCAGTAGCTGAACACTGGAAAAGTTATTTTCTTTCCAAACTAAAACCTCCACATTCAGGTTTCATTGCAGTGTTGGCTCTGGGTTGCAGTCTGGCACTTGGTCTCTAAGAGGTTTGCCATTGCTGACCTATGACAACAAGGAGGAAGAGATAAGAAGGATGCTTTGGAGAACAACTCTGCCAACACCTTCACTTTAGACTTCTAGCCTGAAGAACTGTGAAGAAATAAAATTCTTTTGCTTTACACCACTCTTTGTGGTACCTTATTACAACATCCTTAGGAAACGAATCCTAATGTTAAGTTGCTCCTAGAGGTTGGAATGTTTGTGAAGCATTTCCTTTGTGTGTACAACTCAGGTTCTCTCCTCGGTCTACACATTTGACAGTCCCACTGATGACACCTGCTATGTGACATTCGCTCTGACATTTGTTTGGCTGCTTTGTACACCAAGTGAGGGTGTAGGTTCCAGAGGCCTAATTCCCCAGTCTAAATTCTTCCTCATGCAACGAGGTGTGTTACCCAGGACAAGTTATTTGCCTGTCATCTGTTTCTATTAATTTCTCAAATCATTATAATAACCTTGAAAGGTATTTCCAAAGTTTGGAGCAGAACCTTATGAGGTATAGAGAAGTTCATCACTTACAGAAAGGCAGTTAGGTTTAAAAATACAATTTTTATTTTATTTTATTATTTTTTTTTGAAACAGGGTCTCGGTTTGTAGTCCAGGCTGGCCCTGAGCTCACTATGTAGCCCAGGCAAGCCTGGAACTCAGCAATCCTCCTGTCTCTGCCTCCTGAGTGCTGGGATGACAGGCGTGAGCCACCATGCCTGGCACTGTGGTATGTGGTGCTGATTGTTGGTGGGCGTGAGTCTCCATGCCCAGCACTGTATGTGGTTACCAGGGATTGAACTCAGGACCTTGCACTTATGAGGCAGGGGCCAGAACCACTGAGCTAAATCTCCGGCCCCAATTTTAATTTTATTTTGAAGTAATTTCAAATCCATGGAATAATTAATTGCAAGAACAACACAATGAACTCTTATGTACAATATTTAGATCCTCCAGTGTTTATTATTTTTGCTTGTTTTTACCATATTTATTTCATTAGTAGCACTTTCTGTATATATTTCTCTCTATACAAATTTATGTTATGTATTTTATATTTTTATCCCTAAACCATTTGAGAATTATACATATGTTACCGTTAGTATTCCAGTATGTAGTTCTGAACAAAAGTGCTCCCCTTCCCAAGGAAATGAGGAAATCCAGGTTGAGATATTAACACATTGAAGTTTCTGTTTTGTTTTACTGTTTATTCTTTTTGTTTTGTTTTGTTTTGTTTCTTAGCACTGGAGATCAAACCAAGGCCGGATAACTGCTAGTAGTAGGCAAGTGCTCTACCACTGAGCTACATACCTTGCTCCAATGTTGGGTATTTTATCAGTAAACTTTCTAAGAGCAGCATATATACCAAGTATACACCATAAGTATTCAGCCTAATGCATGCTCATGAGTGAGCACATGTGTGTAACCAGCCAGGCAGAACAGGAAAATAGATTATTGTCAGCACCCTCAAGCTCCCCACCCTGTCTCTACCATCCCACTCACTTCCGCCTCCTCCTCCTCAGAGGTAACTATTATCTTGGCTTCTATCCCCATAAATTAACTGCCTATTTTGAAATTAATATAAATGCAATTGTATAGTGTACACTCTTTTTGTCTTCTAAAAAACTGGCTTCTTTCACTCAGTATTGTATATGAGAGGCCCATTATTATTGCTGGAACAAATGTAATTTGTTTATTTCCGATTGCCACATAACTTTTATTGCATGAACACATCCCTGGTTAATCTATTCTACTGATAAGGACACATGAATTATTTCCTGTTGGGGCTATTCATCTCTTTTGTACATGTTTGGGGCTATTTATCTTTTTGAAGTACATACACAGAATTTCTGTTCATTACTAGAAAGAAATGGGACAGTTAAGTTATAGTGTACGCATAAGTACAAGTCTATTTTCTCCTTTCCTAACAAACAATTTACCACAGTGACTGCATATTCTCTGCTGTTGTATCTGAGTTCCAGTTGCTTCACATCTTTACCAACCCTTAGTGTTATCATTCTAGACCTTCTGGTGGCTGCTTCTTTGTATCTCATTGCAGTTTTAATTTGAATTTCTCTGATACTAAACCAGAGTATCTTCTCACACAATTGTCTGCTTGAATGTCTTCTTTTGGGATATGACTGTAAAGAGCTAGATTTTGAATTGTCCAACTTGATCCAAAAGCTGATATTTTGTTCTTGCTATTCTAAATTTTCTCACACAAAGTTTTTCTTAGTAAAACTGCAAAAATGAATACTTCAATAACAGTTATCATCAGTGGTATTACTTGTCTATGTATCACTACCCATAACAAATTACTCTAAAACTTGGGTGCTCAGAACGATTACAAAAGCTTGTTATGTCACAGATTTCCTGAAGGTCAAGAATTTACAAGCACTCCATGAGTACTGTCTCAGGGTCTGTCATGAGACTACAGTCGAGATGTCAACTAGGATATTTGGCAAAGATGGTGGAAGACTTGCTTCAAGGTGTCTCCTTCACATGGCAGGCAAGTTGATGGAGGGTGGCTCCAGGATCTCAACTCCTTACCACAAGACTTGCCCCAGTGGGTTCCTTCTGTCCTCACAAAATAGTAGTTGGCATCCATCAGAGAGAATGATCCAAAAGAAGGCAGGGAGGAAGTTGCAATGTGCTTTATGGGCTCTCCTTGGAACTCACATTCCATCATGTCCTCAGTATCCTTTAGACAGGGTAGCCTCATTGCATGTGAACAACTACGAAAAGACCATCTCGGAGATTAGCTGTCAAAGTTGTCATCCACGTAATCGTCCAAGTTCTTTTCATAATATAAATAAAGGAAATGAAAATTGTGTATTTAATACATTCTTATGGCAAATCTAGTAAATTGACCTTAGGGTAACTAATTTCTATCTGTTGCCAATACTTTGGAAGTTGTGAGACTAAATAGAGTTGGATAACTTTGATAGTTCCTCCTACCTCTTTTTGTAAAAAGGATTCTTTTCTTATATATATATATATATATATATATATATATATATATATATATATATGAGAGAATGTGTATTGGAACTTCAGAAGTCATATATTCAAAAATCAGAAAAAAGATTGTGGACATTGTTTCAGTTTGGTTAGATTGGTGTAACCACATGTCAAAGATTGGATGGCTTAAACAACAGAGATTCTTTTCTCACCTTTCTGTGACCTGGGAGGTTGCCATTAAAGTTCCAGTATGGTTGGGCTTTGGTGGAATCTTTCTTCCTTGGCTTGCAGACTGCTACCTTCTCATTATGTTGTCACTTTTTTTTTGCCCCTGTATTCATGCGTGTCAATGGGAATCTTATTCTTTATCTTTTTATAAGACTATTAATCTAGAGTGAGGGGAATTAGGACCCTACCCATGGGTCTTCATGTAACACTAATTACCTTTTCATAAAAACCCTCACTCCAACTACAGGTACTGTTAGGGCTTGTGTTTAGATGTCTCCCCAATCAAGGGTCTCATGAAGTCTTAGGTGGCACTTTTTCAAAGACAGCTGAATCGAGAGGGTGTGACTGATCCATGGTGCAGTGCTAGGCCAGAGGGCACTGGGATGAAGTGTGAGTGTCACCTGCCATTAAGTAATCTGAGTAAGATAAAAGAAGCAGAAAAATACTGTTAAGGTCCCTTGTTGCTTTTGCTACCGTGTTGGCTCCATGAACTGTTCCTCCTCTGCGAAGCCTCTTGGCAATGTGCCACTCTGCCTTGGGGCCAGCCAACTATGGACTGAGACCTCTACAAATTATGAACTAAATAAACTCTTTCTTTGGGTGTTGGGCATTTTGTCTCAGCAATGAGAGAAAAGTAACTTAAGACAAACCCATGGCATGTTAGGGCTTTTACAGAGGACTGTTGGGTGGGTACAATTCAGTCTACAACATGTGGGAACATGTCCTGGGTTCTTATTCCTTTTCCTTTCTCATATTTGATGATATATGGAGTAAACTGATTTTGTATATAAACATATTTTCCAGTAAACCATCTTTACAGATACTAGAAATCCATAGCTATTTCTCTAGTGTAGTTGTGGGTTAAGTGATAAGCAAAGGGGAAGAAAGGAGTTCAGACCTGGGCATGAACTATTGTGTATCTGCCTGTTTATCTAAATCTATCTATCTATCTATCTATCTATCTATCTATCTATCTATCTATCTATCTATCTATCATCCATCTATCCGTTCATCTATCTTAACCATTTTTTATCGAGTGAACCAGTTATATTTCCATTTTTGCAAGTTTTCTAGGACATATACGAGTAATTCCAAAGGAAATACACATTCATGTGAATATTTTTGTTTTTGGGGGTTTGGAAATATCAACTTTTTATTTTGTTTTACCAGTTTGCTTACAGTGATCTAACATATTAGGATGAAGCCCAGCTCTTGTCCATTAGTTTCTCTTGGTTGTACTGCAAGTTGGAATGCCGCATGCTTTAAAATACAGACTTCTCTAAGGTTCTCTTATTAGTACTTTTCTCTTCTTCTTCTGGGGAAGTTTTCCTTGAATTCATTTGTCCTCTGTAGGAAGAGTAGCCAGGGCTGCACAGGAGTGTTTCACAGGGGCATGTACAGAGACACCTCTTAACTGTGACAGCCATAGCCCATGGTGTGGTAGGCCCAGCACTCAACTGGGACCCTTTGAGATCTCTAAGGTACTTTTAGGATATTTATAGGGTCAAAATTATTTTCATAATATTAGGACTTTATTTACCAACACTTTCATACTGTCATAAGTATACAGTGGATTTTTTTCAAAGGGTACAGATATGAGATGATGTAATAATGTAAAAGTGAATGTCTATTTTTGTATTCCTAAGATATTAGGTTTAGGAAAGTAATTTATGCATTTTCAAAGATTAGCCCAGTTTGTTCTTATAACTTCTAATATGCTCTTGTTAGCCATTTTTTATTATATCTACTTAATCTCTGTAATCTGATACTATCCATCATTCATTTAAAATCCAAATAAATAAGATAAAATAAAATATAGTCTTCTGTATATATTTCTAGTATTCTTGTCATTTGCCTAAAATAAATAAAAATAACAATAATAAAAATTAGTCCAAAGCTGTCTGACCTAAAATATTCATCATTATATCAAAATAATTAACATCTCTGAGAAAAACCAGGCACTGTGATACTCTTTTATATCCATCATCTTAATTACCATCACAAGTCTGTTATGTAGCCTGTAGTATCATTCCAAAATTGTAATAGATGAGAAAATTACAGTTTAGAGAGGTTAAGTAACTTGATTAAGGTCTCATAACTAATAAGTGACTGAGCCAACCAAGGCCTGAACTGAGTCTCATTGATTTTGGAAATGTCTTCATAACTTCTATTCAAAGCAGCGTTTTGACAAGAGGAGAGTAGTCACATGCTTTATAGCTTCATTTTAAAATTAATTGTATCACTATTTTTTTAAATATACATAATGATAACATTCATCATGGGGAATTTGTACCTCTACATGATATAATTTTATTCTTCTTTTTACCCATCTGCCTGGTCTCCCTTCAATTTGACTTCCCCTTCTTATTTATTTGTTTATTTATTTTAGTTTTTTCAGACAGGGTCTCACTTTGCAGTTCAGACTGGCCTAGAACTCACTATGTAGCCCCAGGCTAGCCTGGAAATCACAACAATCCTCCTGCCTTTGCCTCCAAGTGCTGGGATTACAGGCATGAGCCACCATGCCTGGCATTGTGGTGTGAGGTGCTGGGGATCAAACTCAGGACCTTGTGCTCGCCTGGCAGACTCTGGAACCACTGAGCTGAATCCCTGGCCCTTCCCTTCCTTATTTACAAAAGCTTTGTTATTAATTTCCTTCTGATCTCTTTTTTTTCCTTTTCCTTTCACTTTATGATATTTGCAGCCATGGGAAATTATGTTCTCAAATAATTGTGTGTGTGTGCACACGCGTGCACGCGTGCAGTTGGTGCTGTGGACTGAATTTAGGACCTTGCACATGCTAGGCAAGTGGTCTGCCATTGAACAGCCTTCACCCTTCACGTAATTTCACATGATTTTTATTGACTTTGAAAAGCATCTTTATTTCAACAGTAAACAAAAGGATGAAGTACATTCGTATATATATTGTAATCTTACCTATATAGAAAATAAGCATATATGAATGCAAGTAGAAATTCCAAATAATGCTGATCTCTAAATGTGGAAAATTATAGATCATCCTTGTTTGCTTATTATTTACCTCTACAATAAACATGCATTTCTTCTATAATCAGAATATATAACAAAAATATTTAATACTTATAAGTGATAATTTTTGATTAATAAATTATCCATTTGTTAATGCTGTACCCATTAAGGTAAAATCAGTTTCTGATGTGTATAGTTATGAGAGATTCAGATATAATGTAAAATTCTCCTTGTTGAATTCTTTTTCTTTCTGCCTTATGTTGGAGATAAAGAAAAAATGTGCATTTCTCATCGGGAAGTTGGCATTTGAATGAGGCTGCTGCTTTTCTCAGCTTAAAGAAGATAAAAGGAGTTATCAAGAAATGTTTTCTTTCACCTAAGGATGTTGGTCCCACTCCAACAATTGGAATTGATTGAACTCTGGTGCTTGTGAATTTAAAAGCCTAACACAGGGGATCTACTTGTTTTGAATTTTACAAATCAATAGATGAAATGAAAACAAAAACAGGGCACCTGAATGTTTATCTGTTTGGGAAGATAAACACTTGTAAACAAGCATTTTGAACAGAACTTCAGTAATAACACTGAGACCAATCTTTGATGGTGAAAATTTGCATAGAACTCTAAGGATAGGATGAATTCAAAGAAAAACATGCTTTTGGAAAAAATTAAAACTTCTGATTCATATTCCCAATTATATTTTGCCTCATTCATCTAGACTAAAGTCAGCTGTCTTGATTTTTGATAACTTTTTCAATGCCTATGGAATGTAGTAGCACACGAAACAGATTGTTGATATTTGATTAACTGCTATTGCTTTATGAAAGTCCATAAACAGTGAATCAGTCAAGAAGTGACATTCAACAGCCTTATGTCTGATGAACATAACAGCTGCTAATTAATTTCTTAGTCCTAAAGTTGTTACATCTAAGTTGTAATATTAAATTTGGACTGCAGTGCTTTCTTAAGATTAATCAAACTGGAAAACATATTAAAAGATCATCTTTAAAAAGAATCAGTACTGTTGCTAAAAAAGTTAGCTAGTAGATTGTAATCAATAGATCCCCAAATCTAACATGTACCTCATAGCTCCCAGTTTGTTTGGCACCAGTAGTTATACAAAATACAGTGAAACCTAAGGACTTGAATATGGGAAAATAAATATAAAGATGTACAAAACAGAAACACATTAGTAGATATAAGGTTAGAAACGTTTTTCTAAACATTATGAATCCTTCCTCTTGATTCCTGAGCTTACCTTTCCACGATAAAATAACAAGTCTCTGATCTGTCCTGTAGACGGATCCCATTTGGAACAATGCTGCTGTAGATTTCTCTACTCTTTTCTAAGTCCTCTGTCGCTGTTTACCTTTGGCTGGGAATGTGATTAGGAGGTGGAGGGATGCAGGCTTCATTAACCTCACCTCCACGTCTGCTCGCAGAGGCCTTGCAGAATATAATTATACTTGTGTAGGACAGATCTCTTACCTGGAGTGTCCTGATGCAATTTCTGTGTGTTTATAACACCAAGGCATGTATTCCGAGTTTCACCTGGCTGTCATTCATCTGCTCCAACAGCTGGGAAGAGCCTACCAACCTGAGGCAAGAAAAAAACTTTATATAGATAGGCATGCAACAGTCTGTGCTATGCAAGACGATCATGGTCATAGCAATGAAGTAATTAAAAAATTGTTAGGAACTGTTACTGCTGACACTGTTTCCCTGTGGCTAGTGAAGACAATTTATTCTCATTCATCACATTTCTCCCAGTTTAAACCAGTTACTTTTCAGTTCTGCTCAGGATTTAGAATTCGACAATCTGTTCAAACCTTGTGTGAAAGACTTTTTCCTTCCCTTGATCCTGGTTGATTTTAATACTTCAGGGAGTGCATGTAGTTTCCAGACTGGTTGAAAGGATAAGGTCCAAACGCTTGGTCTTTTCTAACAGAAGTGGGCCATACTGGCTGCCCCACTGCTCTTCTTAGCATAGGTAGCATGGCAGAGGAGTCACATGATGAACTGGCTGCTGCTACTTCTCTCATGTCATTCTCGGGCCCAAATGCAGCAATAGCTTTTGACTCATGCTGGAGTCTGACTACATGTCTTTGTGGTCTAGGAGCTTCTTGGATGGCATTTAGATTCTCTATCTTCCTTGGTTAACTTTTGCTCTTTTTTTTTTTTTTAAGACAGGGTCTCCCTTTGTAGTTCAGGCTGGCCCTGAGCTCACTATGTAGCCCAGGCAAGCCACCATGAACTCAGCAATCCTCCTGTCTCTGCCTCCTGAGTGCTGGGATTACTGGTGTGAGCCACCATGCCCTGCATGGTGGTATGTGGTTTCTGGGATTGAACTCAGGACCTTAACTTGCAAGGCAGGTGCCAGAACCACTGAGCTAAATCCCCAGCCCAACTTTTGCTCTTCTTTACCCAAGCACTACCGGAAACTTCAGCTCCTACTTGCCAGATTTTGAGGCTTGGAGTTGCTCCATCAACGTATTTTGCATTTTCTAACTCTCCCTTTGTAAAGGCCAAGAAGTGAAAGAACCCATAAGCAAAGCCATAACTACTGGGAGTCCTTTAGGAAGGGGCAGGTATACAAGGTTGAAATGCTGATAAGGGGAGGGGTTAGAAAAGGGGTGAGATTGGCTACATTTCAGCTCAAAAGCAGAGTGTCTATGCTCTTATGGAGTGGGGAAAAAGCAAAGTTGAAATGAAATAGATTTGGTTCTAACTCCTGCCTGGGGCTGTCCTGGGTGAACAATAGAACAGGACGAGCTAAGGTAGCACAGCAACGGCCTGAACTAGAACCAGCACCTTTCATGGTAGAGCTGAGATGAAAAAACCTGACTGTCAGTAGCCAGCAAGAGATGCCCTTCCCACCTTCCCACTCAGTCCTCCCTGCCACTAGTAGCCTCTCTAGCTACCAAAGCCTTACATCATCCAGCCACACCCAAAGTTTTATGAAACTGCTAAGGTACAACTGAGCTCTCAGTTGGCCTGGACACATTGGCGTTTCCAGGTGCTGTTCCTGCCACACTAGAAACGTCCTCTGACTTTTTTCTGGACATTTCAACCAAACCCCTAATCTTGTTTACTTCAGCACCCTTCGTGAGGAAAAGAGGGAACACCATTGAGATAATTTCAAGCCCAAGTTAGCCCTCAGATTGCTCTTTGCATTCCCTTTATCTTCTGGCTATGTCTTCTCAAAAGAAGACCTAACTTCTGATACCAAACCTGGCTGTCTTTTCTGCATAAAACAAAATATCCATAGCCCCATGCACTTAGAGGCAAGGGTTTTGAAAGGTGACTGAATTTTGACAGCATTCGAACTGACATGCTCTTCAGAGTGGAGGACTGGGGGGAAGAGCTGGGTCACTGGGGGCTCCCTGCTTCCTGGTGGCCTGGTTGCAAGCAGCTTTTCCTTTATTATGCTCCTCTGTTGTGCTGTTCAGCACTGGAGCCAGCCAACTATAGACCAAAACCACGAACCCAAATGAACCTACCCTCAATTTAAGTCGTGGGTGTCCATCTTGTATCTCAGCGATAAGGAAAATGATTGAGTGAGTGAGGTCCCAATGTCACAGGATCCTGTACCCTGGCCACTCAGGCTCCTAAGTTCAGGATTATCTGCTCGCCACGGACCAAATTAAAGGAAGCAATATATTTTAACAAAAAAAGAAAAGTAAAAAAAGGATACCTTGAAAGCTAGCTCTAAAGGATGGAGGGTACCATTTGCCTCAAATTGCCATCTCATCATGGACCGTTGTGTCAGGGTCTTTTATAGTAAGGAACAGAGAGGAGCGGGAACACAGAGAGCCATGGCTGATCTTTACCCTTCAGCCATCTCTGCTCACAGCTCCCTTTCTTGTGGAAAGCAGCTGGGGCCAGCATCTGCATACTCTGGCACTTCGTCGGAGCTGGAGAGAAGAGGGATGCTGTTTCTGTGATCAGCAGGAGAAAGCTTGGAGAAGTTGCCCATCTCTAAGAGGAAACAGTCTAACTTTTTAAGTTCCATTTGGAGATGCCAATTGCATCTGCTTCATCCCAGCCCTCAATCTTACGGGCTTTAAGGTGCTGGGTCACATGGCTGGCTGTATAATGTTGCTTTGGCAACAGGTAGAGTCCATCAAAGGAAGCCAGAGAACAAACAAAGGGAAGCTGGGGACAAAGCCTGAAAAAGTATCACTAAAATTTTACAAAGTTACATACAAACAAAACAGCAGAGAAACAAAAATGAAAAACCTGAACATCAGATATGTCTAATCATGACACGTGCTAGAGAGACATTTTTGCTTCTAGGAAATCATGCATAAAAATCTTCTTTCAGAACTTTTGCAGCCCTAACTATTTTCATAGAGTTGACACAAGGTGATTTTTTGATGCTCCCAAATTTCCCCACATGTCTGAATGCATTTTCTTTTATTGTGAAGGCATTGCCTGAAGGAATTATCTCAGAAACAGACTTTGGTCCAGACTGTGAGGCTGCTACTCTAGCATTATCAGGAAGACCTGATAGGAAGGAAGCTAAAGATGGCCTCCCCAGAGGATTCCTAGATGTCGGTTGTTTCTTATACATAATTATCTAAGTTTCCCCCATACTAGCATTACCAAATGCAGCCTGACCCCTCTGAGCATATGTACATAGCACCCATAAACCCCTGCTGTCTGCTTGATTAGATATTCCCTTTGTAGTGTTTTGGAGTAAACATGAGACCTCTCATGAGATAAGTGAATTGAATTAACTTCTTGCTTTGAAACAAATATATGTGTGGCAGATTGTAATAAACTTGGCCTTGGCTCAAGAAGCCTTGGTCCCCTGCACCTCACTCTCGTGTGTCTTGTCTTTCTCAGTGAGATTCTCTCTCTCTCTCTGGGAGCCCCAACAGTTGTCCATTGCCCGACTTCAGCCTTGTCCTTCAATGATGTGGTAACTTTTCCTGGTGATGGTCAGTCAGAACATGCCCCACTTTGGAAGGACTGTGACAAATGATTGGAGTCAATGTCATAAACACCCAGAATGCCAACTTTGAGCTGTGTCAGAGCTTTAGATAGAGTGGTTTAGGCTGAATTTATCTGGAGCCCATTGTCAAGTTTAATCCTATTTTGTAGCTAGTTCCCTAAAGCATCAGAACTTTGCCGGATAGTTATAAAGCTTACAAGAGGACATACGATGATCCAGGAAGAGCAAAACAAATCCAGTCTGCACAGTAGACTTGAACTAAGAAGTGTAGTGACCAAGGTCATTAAAGATGGCACGCAATTTACTATGTCCAGACCAAGAAATAGTTTAGAATCAGCTTTAGAACTTCTAAGGTGTACTTACAGAGCTGTGAAAACTATTTTCTTTTCTGGGTACCGGGAATCAAACCCTGGACCCTGCACTTCCCAGGCAGATGTGCCACCACTGAGCTCCATTTCTGGCTCCTGTGAACATTTTTGAATGCAGTGTGAAAAATTAATTATTTTACTATGAAATATATATATATATTTTTTTTTGAGACAGGGTCTCCCTTTGTAGTTCAGGCTGGCTCTGAGCTCACTATGTAGCCCAGGCAAGCTTCGAACTCAGCAATCCTCCTGCCTCTGCCTCCCAAGTGCTGGGATTATAGGCGTGAGCCACCACGCCTGGCTAAGAAATATATTTTTGAGCAAGACTGTTTCTTAGGACTGTGGCTTTTGCCAGTTATAACACTATAAGCAATACACAAGATAGCAGTTTGGGAAAACAACTTAGCTACTTTTATAGCAGATTAAAACAGCAATCGTGGTTGACTGCATTGTACCAGAACAATGACTTCTTCAAAAATTAGGCAAATTGCATATTACAGTAGTTTATGTAACCAGAACTGTAAAGCAGAATTTTAAGCACAGAAGTAAATATTAACTTCCTAGAACATAGTTTTTAAATATTTAAAACTAATCAGACAATGGAGAGGACTTGCCCACTGGGAATCACGTGTTCTCTGACGATTTTTGGGATCTGAGGACTTAGGGTCTAGGAGGGAAGGAGCCTGTTGGAAGAAAAGTAAGTGAAAAAAACTGTCTATATGTCCTGAGTTTTTGGTGGCAGTGGGCCCAAGATCACAGACAGTGGGAATCTGGTCCTTAGACTGTTGTTATTCCCTGGATATAAAAACATAACCCAAGTATTAGACTTTCTGAAGGGGTGAGTCATTCGCCTTGAGACTTTCTCTTTTTACCTACAAAATTAAGAGTTTGAACAGTATTATGGTTCGATAGCTCCTGTTGTCCTGCAGTTTAGAATATCTTCTACATCCTATATGACAGCCCCCTCTTTATGTTCTAAATTCTTTATGTCCTTTTCTAGTGCTCAAGAAAGAAAGGAAGAGGCTATCTCTAAAGTCCCATGGGAGACCTGTCCAAGTATATTGTTTTTTTCTTTTGAGCTGGGATTTTCCCATTCAAAAGGTAAAATGGAATTGGGAGTTTGAATGGAGAAGAATGGAAAATAAAAATCACCTTTGTGGGGCTGGAGATTTAGCTCAGTGGTTCCAGTGCCTGCCTGCCTTGCAAGCACAAGGTCCTGAGTTCGATCCTAGTAACCACATACAATGCTGGGTGTGGTGACTCACGCCCACCAGCCATTAATACCACATACCACAATGCCGGGCATGGTGGCTCACGCCTGTAATCCCAGCACTCGGGAGGCAGAGGCAGGAGGATTGCTGAGTTCCAGGCTTGCCTGGGCTACATAGTGAGCTCAGGGCCAGCCTGAACTACAAAGCGAGACCCTGTCTCAAAAAAAAAAAATAAAATTCACCTTTGAAGTCCAAGACTGAGAACTGATCGTGTGTCCTGGAATTTGGGAGACGATTGTTTATGCATTTGCCACTAGAGAGTGGGTTGAGATTACAGCCTCGTTAATAAGGCAGAGTCCTTGTACCTGGTATTTTCTTAAAGATTTTAGTTCAGGGAGAGTGGGAGAACTGTAAGGGAACCAACAAAATCACAGAAGGCTATTTTTTGAGAAACCTGTATATAAGTGGCTAGAGGCCTTTATGTGTTTCTTCTTTAATTGGATATTGTTTTTCTTTTGGAAACTGGCTGGGATTTTTACTTTTATAAATACGAGCATTGCTGAATTTGTTCTTCTTATATTTGATTATACCATGCAGCAGGACTCACCTGGTGGCTAATTAGGTCAGGGAGGGTTGGTATAGATTCAACAGGCAAAATCACCTGCTTTGGCTTTTATCAGACTTGGAGAAGTGTCACTAATTTTACTAGTAAATCTTTGCTAGTTTGAAGTAGGAGTTTAAAAAAGCTCTGACTAGGGTTCACTTCAACCCCAATTATGGGTATATATCTAGGAAAGGTTTTCCAGAGAAGAAACTTAAAACAGAGTAAGCTGCTCCTGTATCCAAAAGGAATTATATTTGCTTACCCATAATGCCTGGGGTTACCCAGGCTTCTTCTCAGGAGACTAAGGTATCAGTGTACAGGGGCACTGCAGTTTGCCCCAGGCCCCTAGGGCATTCTTTGTCAGACTAGGAGGGAAGGGTTTTGGCTGACCTAGGCCCTTTCTGGGGGCAGTGTCAGTCAGCCCTTCCATGCCAGGAGTCAGTCGAATCCATCTCTTGCAATATGGAGCAAGGCCTGGGGTAGCGGCCCAGGGCAACTGCATGATTAGTGTCCAGTTTCCTTGTGTTTAAAGTTGGAACTGTCTTTTTGATTGGCCCTGGGTTTTCCCTTGAGTAAGTTCAGCGGACTGAAAGCACTATTAATTGCAACAGCCACCGTTTTGGCCTCCTTTTTTTCTCAGATCCTCTCTCTTTTTTAAATTTTTAATCTTCTTTCGGATCTGAATTGTTGAACACAGAAAAAGCTGTGTTCAGCAACTGGTTCAAGGGCATCTGGGGCCCATCGGAAGTTTTTGTAAGTTTTGCCAAATATCTGGAGCTGAATGACTAATGAAATATCCCATTAGTGCTGTCCCTCCTTGGAGGTTGGATCTAAGTTTGTATATTTATGGAAAGCTTCTACTAATTGGCTATGAAAGGCAGCTGAATTTTCTTCCTTGCCCTTTATGACCTCTCTCACCTTTTTGCAATTAACAAGTTTCTGAATGCATGTTTTTATTCCCATAATAAGAGGAGCTATCATTTTAGGCCTCATATTTAGTTCATCTCCAGTATTATGACACCAATTTTGTTTTGTCAGAGAGACAGCAATGGCTCTGGCATGACTTCTCTGTTTTTGTAGCATATTGTTCATCTGCATATCTACTAGCATTCTTTGTTTTTCACCCAGAGTACAAGAAGTGGTGAAAACACATTCTACATTTGCTATCAGAGGTCAAAAACAAGGGTCAAAAATTGAAAACCATCTGCAAACTTACTAAGATCTTCTGACAACTGGCCTGAGTGTTCTTTGCATTGCTGGACACCTGGCACTGGAAGGTGAACGTGGACTTGAGAAGTCCTTCTGTTCCTGGGGCATCTCTTAGATCCGGGAGGAGCCGTGAGGTCGAAGGGTAAGAAACAGCACTCTGAGTGTGTCCTGCAGGGCTTGAAATTGTCTAAGGAGCACAACGAGGGGGCTGCAGAGTCCTGGGGTTTTCGTTGTACTAACATTTAGATATAACTGATCAGAAGTTTACACATCTTATCATTATAGGCAGGTAGGTTAGGTGGGAGTATTATAGGCAGTTTTTATTATAGTCGAGAGAGTTGGTGTAAGAGAAGAAAACACAATTGTGGCTGGAGCAGTGTCTGTTGGAGGCCAGGCCTCAGGATAAAGACCAAGTGACCACGCCTACATGCTCCCCCAGGGGATGAAAGAAGCGCTAACCCCTGGCCTGATGAAGCCGAGACAGACATCAGTCGCCTTGAGGGTCACTAAGATCCTCGGACCCCTCACCTTCTGGACATTTCTTTGCTCTTTCCACGTTCACGTGCTCCATGACTTGTTCCCCCACCGGATCACTATTACCTAAGTGACTGTACATGGAACTTTTTTGGTTGATCATAACTTTAATCCATATTGTATCTATGTGGTTATGCTGCTTTACTCAATTTCCCCTGAAGAGTGGGGTCCTCAAAACCCTGCCTCTCAGTAGCTGTATCTCTTAATAAATATCTCCTACTCTTAACCTGCCTTGTTCATTAGAATTCATTCTTTGAGTCCGAGGAAGACAAACTTGGCTTATAAGACATCCTAGCAGGTTTGGAGTTATAATATTTCCTTTAACATTCTTTACAGGTGTGATATTATTTCTATACCATTTTCCTATCTCTATGGCACAAGGTCTGTAATTGGGAGAAAAGAAACCAGAAAAGAGCAGTATGTCCCACCAGGAAAAACAGCAAGGCGAGCCATAGGTAGTCAGATTTCTCTCTCTCTAAAGTGAGACTGAAGGTGGCAAGAGGAAATATTAATTTCCGACAAATAGATTTTTTTTTTTTTTTGAGACAGAGTCTCACAGTAGGTTTCCCCCTTTCGGATCTTCCCACCGGAAGTTCTGCCATCAGCCTCAGCCCTGTGGCCCAAGTAGGTCTTCAGAAATGAACCTCGCTTTCCCTTAAGAGGAGACGGTGCAGGGAGACAAAGGGGCCTGGGGCTTCGATCCGACCCCAGAGGTCTGCAGTGTACCTCGGCCCCGCTCTGGGTAATGTGCTCATGACCGGCCTTCCAGGCTTGGCCGGGTTATCACACAGAGGTGACTCCGAGCTGTTTCTCTTCCGGCCCACTCGCCTTCCAGGCACCTGCAGAGCCTCATTCCGCCCGCATTGCCCTGCAGGGTGGGGGCGCCCGCAGGCCTGCGGCTCGGCCGTCCGGGCTGCGCGGGGAGGGGCCCTCCTGAACCCAGCCGGCAGCAGGCAGCTGCAAGCAGGAATCAATTAAGCGGCTATTAGGTTCAGACTCTCAGGCAATGACATAGTTGGCTTCACGCTGACTTTATTATGTATGAAATCCCCAAAGAGAACAATGCCTTATCTAAACTTTCATTCTATTTTGTAGTACAGTGAATATGAATCGATAATAAATTTTGTTCTAATAAAACATTCGTTTCAGAAGAATTTTTTCCTTTTCTCCCTTCTCTATCAAGAAATTAAATTATAACCATAAAAATAAAGGCTTTTCTACTTAGGATTTTGAGACGAGAACAATGGCTTCCTTTTTAACATTAATATTTTAACTTGTATTTAAAAGTAAGCTTGAGCGATTTTATACTATACCATATTAAATGTTTCTCAGATCATAAGTTTTCCTCGAATGTTTTGGGAAATTAACCTTTATCCATGTCAATGGGATTACATCACACATATCTACATTATATACATTTCATATGTTATTAAAGTATAATAATTTAATTTAGATATTTTGAAAATTACAAGGGTATCAAATATATTAAGAATAGAAAATAAAATAAAAGCCCATAAGCTATGTGTTTGCCACCAAGCCTTATTAAAGTGATATTACACCTTCCATACTTTAACAGTTTCTGAAGAAATGAAACCCCATCGATGTAAAGGGTCCATCTTTCCGTTACACTCCCTCACTCGGGGCAGTAACCACAGCCCTGAATCCAGCGTTTGCACTTCCATATTTCTACTAGGTATGTGGAGAAACTTTCATCTTATTTTGCATACTGCCACATAGTAGGTAGCGCTCTTCAATCTGAGTTTTAAACTCAGGATTTTAGATAGGGTTTTTTTCCCTCCATTACTGGGGATTGAACCTATGGCTTCCTGCACATGCCAGGCAAACACTGTCAGTGAGCCACACCCCAAGCTCTTTTTCAAAGTTTTTTTGAGACAGAGGTTCAAATCCTGTGTCAGATTCCTAGTTAGCTGAGATTACAGATGTGAACCACCAAGCGTGGCTTCAATTTTTTTTTTTTTAAGACAAGGTCTCACTTTGTAGTTTAGGCTGGCCCGAGCTCACTATGTAGCCCAGGCAAGCCTCCAATTTAGTGATCCCTCTGCCTCTGCTTCCCAAGTGCTGGAATTAAACCATGAAACACCACATCCAGCATTGTGGTACGTGGTACTGATTGCTGGTGGGCGTGAGTCACCATACCCAGTATTGTTGTATGTGGTTACCAGGGATGGAACCAGGGACCTTGTGCTTGCTAGGCAGGCACCAGAACCACTGAGCTAAATCTCTGGCACCAAACATGATTTTCTAAACTGTGGAAACTGGGGCGTATATAGAGGTAAGTAAACCCCAAGCCAAACTTAGGATGCAAAGCCTTCAGGCACTGTGTGGCACATGAATTACAGGTGCATGCATTTTTTTTTCTGCTGAAAAAAACAGTTCAATGGCTTTACTACATTGTTAACTCCATCTATGATCCTAAAAGGCAAAGAACCAGCAGATGTAATCATCTTTCTCAACATGTTAAATTCCAGAATGTGCAAAGACGATTTTTCAAACTGTGATGTATGATTTCTGTTCTATATGTAGAATTATAAAATTTGATTACTCTGATCCTGTTGGTAGGCTGAGTTTTTTCTTTTTCCTTCTGTGGGTAGCTATCAGCCAGGCACTTTTTGAAGACCTAATAAAAGTGCACACACTGTGCTGAACGCTAGAGGGCACTAGCATAACTAAAACCAGAGAAAGCATCTCTGAGTACACTATGAATGTCAGAGGAGCCCCTTGCAAGATCTTTGCATATTTATTTCTGCTTACAGATTTTACATTAAGCTTCTAATATGTTTTAAAATTTCAAGGAAAAGCTATTTTAATGTATCAGTTTCATAAACTAAATCTAAAACCAGCCCAAAAGACTTATATACATGAAGTAGGTAAACTACAGCTGCATTCTTTTTTTTTTTTTTGAGACAGGGTCTCGCTTTGTAGTTCAGGCTGGCCCTCAGCTCACTATGTAGCCCAGGCAAGCCTTGAACTCAGCAATACTCCTGCCTCTGCCTCTTGAGTGCTAGGATTACAGGCGTGAGCCACCACGACCGGCACTATGGTATGTGGTATTGATGGCTGGTGGGAGTGAGTCTCCACGCCCAGCATTGTATGTGGTTTCCGGGGATTGAACTCAAGACCTTGCGCTTGTGAGGCAGGCGCCGGAACCACTGAGCTAATCCTCCTGCCCTACAGCTGCATTCTTAAGACATCAATTACTGGTGAATTGATGTATTTATTAATAAACAATGTGATCCAGGAGTTGACGTAGAAAAACAAAGCTTTATCATGCAGGACTTCACTAAAAGTGCCCTGTCATCACTTGGCTTTTGCGTTCCCTCTCTGGGCACGTTCCATTCTCTGTCTTTGCCAATTAAGAAGAAAGCTGTGGGCGTTTCGTATCCAGGAGGCTGTGCTGCTGGGACTCTGCCGTAAAACTATTATTTCACAGGGATCTTTCTCTTCACCCACTTGTTTCTCCGGGTCTACTGAGAGAGCTAAGGCAGGAAGGATCAATTTTCCTTTTTCTAATTGAGAGCTACTCAAGAGCTTTTTATGTGCTAACTGCCAATTGCCAATTAAGAGCCAAGAAAAACCGGTGTAGGCCAGTATCTTAACACCAGCCTGTCGAAATAACTCATATTAATAAAGCTCTTGGTAATTTTCAGGGAGTATTTACCTGTAAGTCTGACAATAACTCCTGGAGATAAGAAAGTAGTGTATGGTTACCTTACGGATTAGAGAACTAGGGCTTCTAAAGCATTCTCTGCCACGGACAACTGATGACCGACCCCGGTTGTCCCTAAGTCATGCTGCTACTACGTGGCAGAGCAGAGACCTCTCTGGAGGTTTCTGATTTCTTACCTACTGCAAACAAGACAACTCATTTCTCCATTTCTTTCCTTAGCAGTTCTGAGTAAATTTCTTTGTAACGTTGTAGGGGTGGAAAAGGAGGTGATTCCCTCTTGTCCATTGTAAAGGGCTATAGCCAATACTCCGTACCAACAGAGTTTAACCATAGAGAAGTGTAAGAAATGTTTGCCCTACCAACAAAGAAAAGCCCTGGTCCTGATGGCTTCACTGCTGAATTCTACAAAACTTTTAAAGAAGAGTTAATACCAGTACTTCTCAATCTCTTTAATGAAATCGAAAGGGAAGCAGTACTCCCCAAATCATTCCTTGAAGCAACCATCACCTTGATTCCAAAGGCAGGGAAAGATCCCACCAAAAAAGAAAACTA
>PVIC010018479.1:0-31546 GCA_004025085.1 Thryonomys swinderianus
TTTTTTTTTCTTGATACTGTGTTTGCTTGCATTGGATTCCTTGAGATTTTTTCTGCAGTTTTAAAGAAAAATGTATTTACTAATGCTCAGTTATACAGCCTTAGTCATTTCCCTCAAATGGATAGTTTGGTTTAAATATTGTCATCATTCTGACCCTACATAATATATCATTTTCATCGGTTTCTTTTTGCCTTCAACTCATTTCCCCTCTATTCCTTACCCTCCAAATTTTGGTGACAAGGGGCTGGGGATTTAGCTCAAGTGGTACCATACCTATCTTGGAAGCATAAGGACCTGAGTTCAATCCCTGGTACTGCAAAACAAAACAAGACAAATTTTGGGGACTTTATTAAAGTCAAAAGAAATCCCAAACTTTCACTTGAGCATAATGTAGAAATAAAATGTTGTATAAAAAACATTCTTTCAGTCTACCTTGGTAGGAACGTAATAATATGGACTCAGTTCTGTTTATAACTCCAAAGTTCCCCTAAAAGTCCCCTCATTCACATTTTCTCCAAAGCTTTCTAACAATGAGAACTTTAGCCTCCCTGGCAACTGACCTAGAAAATTCTTTGGCAGGAACAATAGTTGATGTCATCTTCCAGCTGAGGCAAAGTTTCCCTTGTTCTCCAAGAATAGATAATGGTGCATTGATGACAGTTTGTTATTTCACAGAACAGGCAGCTGGTGTGTACCACAGAGAAGCGCGGTCTGGCAAATACAAGCTCACCTATGCTGAAGCGAAGGCGGTGTGTGAATTTGAAGGTGGACGTCTTGCAACCTACAAGCAGCTAGAAGCAGCCAGAAAAATTGGTAACTGATTTGACAATGATTATCTACTTTTTTAGCCTCAAGGCATGAAGTCAGAGCACTCTACCTTTCCTTTATTCTTTACTAAGACTTTCCTCTCTAGTCCTTCTCAATAGTACTCTAAACCCTGTGACTTCTTTGCTGTCTGGCTTCTTCCATACTCTTCTACCTAGAGCCAGAAAGCTTCCAATACTAGCATCACAACTGGGCATCACAATCCACCGAGAACCAAAAAACGAGGAAAAAGACCTTATTGTGTCAGTGTAATGAATGCAAATTTCCCATTAGCTTTAATGCAATTGTCATTCATTTCTAATTCTTCCATCTCTTTGACTCCTTAGCATAGGTTTCTTCAGCTATTAAGTGATGCTAGTGTGTTGAGTTTTATGAAAAACTTTCCCTGGCATGAGAAATGGTGAAATTAGAAAGCTTTTTACTGTTTGTTTGTTTGTTTTTTAAGCAGGGGCTGAGGGGATAGGGTCTTCCTGTGTAGTTCCAATGTGGCCTAGAACTCACTATGTAACCAAACATCAAACTCACAGTGACCCTCCTTTGTCAGTCTTTCCAATTCCCAAGTTCCAGGCATGTGTCACCAAAGCTGGTTTTCTCCCAATATTTCTAACATAAAGTACAGAATTCATTTTTACTCTAGGATCAAAAGCTGTGAGAGAGCTGGGAGATCAAGAGCTGTGAGAGAGCACAACCTTAGGATCCCATACTCCAGAGGCTGAGGCAGGAGGATCCTGAGTTCAAGGCCAGTTGGAGCTATACAGTGAGACTCTGTCTCAAAAACCAAACAAAACAAACAAAAAACTGAGGAAAGGGATAAGCAGATTATAAGATGGCAAGAAAAACAAACTAAAAAAATGTCAGCAGATCTGAAAATCACAGTAATTAACCAGATGGGACAACTTGTTTCTTTGCACAAAAATGGGCAGTTGGCATCTGTTCTGGGCTCTCAGGAGAATGAGCCGCTCCCATAGAAGCTCCTTTGTAGACAGAAGAAAGCTTTGTCAAGCTTATGTAGGCTGTGTGTTACCCATTCAAACAGTTGTTGTGCAGTATCAGTGAGGAGTGGTCTCAGGATGCCCATGAATACCAGAGTCTGGTATCATACTTTCACAGAAACAACATATGAGTTCACTATTTTTTTTTTCTTAGTTTTGTTTTTGAGACAGGGTCTCACTAGTAGTTCAGTTAGCCCTGAGCTCACGATGTATCCTCCTGCCTCTGCCTCCTGAATGCTAGAATTACAGGCACGAGCCACCACACCACACCTGGCATTGTGGGATGGGGCATCAGGGATCAAACTCAGCACCCTGCACTTGCAAGGCAGATGTGGGAAGCACTTAGCTAAATCCCTGGCACTGAGCTCACCATCTTGCTGCATTCAGAAGCAATTTTTTAAAAATACAAATATTTTAATCCCTGATTGGTTGAGTGCACAGGTGCAGAACGCATAGATATGGAAAGTGGATCCCAAGGTGCTGAATTCTCTCAAATGTCCCAACTGCTCACCCATAATCACAGGTCTGTGTATGGAGTGACTGATGCTGAGGCCAAAGTCTTTAGCAGGAGTCCTGGAGTCCTGAGCTTCTAGTCAATTTGCTCTTGGAGCCATCAATTTCATTAGAACCTGCCTCCAAATACAATATAAAAAAAGAGTTACACACCATGAGTGGCTCACGCTTGTAATCCCAGCACTTGGGGCATAGGCAGGAGGATTGCTGAGTTCCAGGCTTGCCTGGGCTACACAGTGAGCTCAGGGCCAGCCTGAACTGCAAAGCAGGACCCTATCTTTAAAAAAAAAAAAAAAAAAAAAAAAAAAAAAAGAGAGTTACGGATGGAGCTCAGGGCAAAGACACTAGATTTAACCTGTAGTAAGTAACATACACACACACACACACCCACACACACAGATCAAATCTTCAAAATATTACTGAGATGTTAATTACTTCTGAAATATAAATGATTTAGATTATGACCTGAAAAAGCTTTTTCCAGAATTCACAGTAATTTCAGAAGTTATCATATAGTTATAGGCCATTTGTGAAAAGAAGACAACTCTGCATTGGGATTGGTTTTATATCTACAGTATGCTCTCTAGTCTATGTCTTTTTTTTAAAACTAAGACCAGTTTCTACCAAAAGTCATAAGTTACACTTTATGTATATTCTTTTTTTTTTTTTTTTTTTTTTTAAGAAAACAGTTTCCTCCCGACTTACACAAACTGGATCTGGGCAGCAGAGAAGCTGCTAGAAGTGGTGGTCTTGGTTAATGACCTTCCCAGTTCACATCTCAGCCCTCTCTCCTCTTGCAGGGTTCCATGTCTGTGCTGCAGGATGGATGGCCAAAGGCAGAGTCGGCTACCCCATTGTGAAGCCAGGGCCCAACTGCGGATTTGGAAAGACTGGTATTATCGATTATGGAGTCCGTCTCAACAGGAGCGAAAGATGGGATGCATACTGCTACAACCCACATGGTTTGTTAAAAATAATAGTGTAATGCTTTACAAAAAGAGGCGTGTGCACACACACACACGCACACATACACACACACAAAAGAAAAGCCACAACAAAACAGTTATGGGCTACAGAGAAGTTGTTAAAAATAAATAGCTGGTTGTGCATAGCTGCTTCCTTTTCTCAGAAAGACTGAGTACTATTTATTCTGGGAATATCTGTACAGAAAAATAGGAGACTTGCTCTTACTCAATTCTCAATGGATTTAGCCTCTTTTGAGATTTAGAGTTTCGTACTGACTGTGTACTTAATTGCCTGAACCAGAACAGTCCACCAAAACCTAACTGGAACAAAAAGCTGTCAAAACAGTATCAGAAAACAAAGCAACCATTGCTAGTCCATGTTACTAATTGGAGATGACTGAAATAAGGAAGAAAAGGGTCATTAACTCTTTAGAAGTACAGTTACTCGCTGGGTGTGGTGGCTCACGCCTGTAATCCCAGCACTCAGGAGGTAGAGACAGGAGGATTGCTGAGTTCGAGGCTTGCCTGGGCTACATAGTGAGCTCAGAGCCAGCCTGAACTACAAAGTGAGACCCTGTCTCAAAAAAAAAAAAAAAGTACAGTTACTCTTTTAAATTTGGAATATGTGCTATTATATTAACTACCTTAAGATACAACCAAGGAACAGTTCTCAGAGACCTACTCAGGTTGTGAATCTGCCATTTTAAAAAATAAGGAACACAGGGCCAAAGATTTAGCTCAGTGGTGCCTGCCTACCAAGCACAAGGTTTGGAATTCGATCCCTGATTATCACATACAACAATACCGGGTGTAGTGACTCATGACACCAGCAATCAGTAGCACACACACCACAGTGCTGGGCATGGTGACTCATGCCTGTAATCCCAGCACTCAGGAGGCAGAGGCAGGAGGATTGCTGACTTTGGGGCTTGCTGGGCTACATAGTGAGCTCAGGGCCAGACTGATCTACAAAGCGAGACCCTTAAAAAAAAAAATTGCAGTCCATGTTTACTTTAAATAATTTAGAAATTGATGAAGGAATAAAATTCTTTAGCTATATGTATATATGATATACAAATAGCATATATTAGACCATTTCCTTAGTATTTTATAGGTCTAAGAAGTGAATATAATTTTTAAATAAAGATAATTATTTTCTTAACACTTTGCTTTCCCTTTCATTCTTTCTTTTCATTTCAGCAAAGGAGTGCGGTGGTGTGTTCACAGATCCAAAAAGAATTTTTAAATCTCCAGGCTTCCCAAATGAGTATGAGGATAACCAGATCTGCTATTGGCACATTCGGCTCAAGTATGGTCAGCGTATTCACCTCAGTTTCTTGGACTTTGATCTTGAAGATGACCCAGGTTGCTTGGCTGACTATGTTGAAATATATGACAGTTATGATGATGTCCATGGATTTATTGGAAGGTACATGTCATTTAATACAAGAAGTTAATTAATGATGCTTCTTTAATTAATTTTCTCACCCTTGTCCTTAGAATATTTTCCAGTGTTTCAATTGTTTGCCAACATATCACATTCTTCCTCAACAGTGGTTTTCACTACTTACCTGCTACATGAACTTATTAAAGTGATTACAGCTATAGTTTGAGTATTGTCAAAATTGTAAGAATTTTTTAATCAGTTTACTAAAAAAACTCAGTATTTGACTAAATGAGTTGAATAGTTTTGTTAGGGTTTGTAACTGGTCTCTGTTAACTCCTAAACATGACTGTAATTTCAGCAGTTGGTGCCTCTGTGCAAAGCATTGTGCTGAATGTTACAGATGCAAGAGAAATTAACAAAGTGTGGCCCTTTTCTCACACGATTTAGTGGAATATCCAATAGATATCTTTTTTTTTTTTTTTTTTTTTGCAGTACCAGGGATCGAACTCAGACCCTTGTCCATCCCAGGTTGGTGCAGTACCACTTGAGCTACATCCCCAGCCCAATATCTTTTATTTTTAAAGATATTTTGAGATATAGTCTCACTATGTAGCTCCATCTGGCCTCAAACTAGCAATCCTCAATCCTTCTTCCTCAGCCTCCCAAGTGCTGTGTTAGAGGCATGCACCATCATGTCTGGTTGTACTGAGTATAGTATTGGTTTATTTATTTTGTTTGAGATAAGTTCTCACTATGTAGTTCACGATGGCCTTAAACTCACTGTTAAACCAGGCTGGCCTGGAATTCATAGCAATCCTCCTGCTTCAGTTTTCTGAATGCTGAGATTATAGGTGTACACTACCATGCCCAATGTTTTTTGTTTCTGTTTCTGGTTTTTGTTTTTTGTTTTTTGTTTCTTTGAGACCGGGTCTTGCTTTGTTGTTTAGGCTGGCCCTGAGCTCAGTATGTAGCCCAGGCAAGCCTTGAACTCACAGCAATCTCCTGCCTCTGACTCCTGGGTGCTGGGATTCCAGGTGTGAGCCATCATGCCCAGCATTGTGGTATGCAGTTAGCTGGGATCAAACTCTGGACCTTGCACTTGCCAGGCAGATGCCAGAATCACTAAGCTAAATCCCCGACCCTACAAATCCAAGTTTAAAAAACAACTATGAAAATGAGAATTAAGTTGTGTCATATACTGGTACACATTCTCAATGTGGAGTATAATTGTGATGTGTATATATAATGTACCAATAATAATAATTTTTTTAAAAACTATGAAACTTTTGGGCCGGAGGGTTAGCTCAGTGGTTCCGGCGCCTGCCTTGCAAGCGCAAGGACCTGAGTTCGATCCCCGGTTACCACATATAATGCTGGGCGTGGTGGCTCATGTCTGTAATCCCAGCACTCGGGAGGCAGAGACAGGAGGATTGCTGAGTTCGCGGCGGCTTGCCTGGGCACCATAGTGAGCTCAGGGCCAGCCTGAACTACAAAGCGAGACCCTGTCTCCAAAACGCAAAAAAAAAAAAAAAAAAAAAACTATGAAACTTTTAAAAGAATAGAAAAATGGATTGCTCCTTAAAATAAATGAAGCATTTTATTATCAGTAAGATCAACTTCAAGAACTTACAAGATCTTTCACATAACCTCTCTTTTCTACAAATTCCCTTTCAGATACTGTGGAGATGAACTTCCGGAAGACATCATCAGCACAGGTAAATTCTCCAAAGGGTGGAACTGACTTAGATTTGTTCTCTCATAGCACCCCTTGAGAGTGAGGACTTTCTGCTTACTATGATTCACTTTTCAAAGTGTTTTAAAGTTGAGAGAACTGAGGCTAAATGTTGCTTGTTAGCTTGTAAAATGTGGAGAATTCATCTGCGCTGCAGGGTTTATGCCAAATCTTGCACTAGCTATGGATACACCCTCCTCGTGTGCAGGAAATGTGTGAGCATCTTGGATCTGCACATCCACATGTACTGCTCTGCTCTTGAGCTCCAGGAAATGTGATAAATGGTGGCAGTGAGGAGTAGCCCATTGGGAAAGCATTCCCTAGCCTGCACAGGGCCCTAGGTTGGATCCCAGGAACATAAAAAATAAAAATCATAGGGGCCGGAGGGTTAGCTCAGTGGTTCTGGCGCCTGCCTCGCAAGCGCAAGGTCCTGAGTTCGATCCCCAGTAACGACATATAAAGCTGGGTGTGGAGAGACGCCCAACAATCAACACCGCATACACAATGCTGGACATGATGGCTCATGCCTGTAATCCCAGCACTCGGGAGGCAGAGACAGGAGGATTGCTGAGTTCGCAGCGGCTTGCCTGGGCACCATAGTGAGCTCAGGGCCAGCCTGAACTACAAAGCGAGACTCTGTCTCAAAAAGCAAATAAATAAATAAATAAATAAATAAATAAATAAATAAATAAATAAATAAATAAAAATCATAAAGTAAACTGGGCATGGCAATGCATGCCGGTAATCTCAGCTAGTAAGAGGCTGAGAGAGGAAGACTGCAAATTCCAATCCAACCTAGACAATGTAGTAAAATGCTGCCTAAAAACTTAAAAAAAAAAAATTTAAAAGGCCAATCTGTAGCGGAATGACTGTTTACCTAACATATAAAGTGGCCAGAGTTCAACCCCCACCATCACAAAAATAATAAATAAATGGCCAAAATTGTTAATTGAAAAGAGGCAATAAGTAAAAATGTTTAAAACATCTTCTGACAGCCTGTCCTGATGGTGTATACTTGAAATGAAAACTACTGGGGTGTCTGAGGTAGGAGGATCAGAAGTTTGAAGCTAGCCTTGGACAACTGTTTCAAATAAAAATGCCAGTCATGGAAAGTGGGCTGGGACATAGCTCAGTGGTAAACCACTAACTTTAACTTCAATCTCCAGGACAACAAAACAAAAAACTGTAACCAAGCATGGTGCACGTCTGTAACCTCAGCACTCGGGAGAAAGAAGCAGGAGGATTACCATGAGTTCGAGGCTAGACTGGGCTATATAGTGAGTTCATGGTCACCCTGAACTATATATATATATAGTAAGACCCTGTCTCAAAAACAAAACAAAACAGGGCCGGAGATTTAGCTCAGTGGTTCTGGCACCTGCCTCACAAGTGCAAGGTCCTGAGTTCGATCCGGTAACCACACAGAATGCTGGGCATGGTGACTCATGCCCACCAGCAATCAATACCACATATCACAGTGATGGGCGTGGTGGCTCACGCCTGTAATCCCAGCACTCAGGAGGCAAAGACAGGAGGATTGCTGAGTTCGCGGCAGCTTGCCCAGGCTACATAGTGAGCTCAGAGCCAGTCTGAACTACAAAGCGAGACCCTGTCTCAAAAAAAAAAAAAAAAAAAAGTTACATGAGAGAAGAATTCTAGGTCAAATAAATTTGGGAAACATTAGGTTAAATAATGTTAAACAGGTTTCTTTATGAGAAGACCACTGGGAACTTTTAATATGCTAATTCATATAGTAAAGCTTAAAAGTCTAGACATAATAGGTAATGTCTTCAAAATCTTTCCCTTCCCAAAACTGACTGGTTCTGCAGCCAGGCATAGTAGGGCATGCCTATAGTCCCAGTATCTCGGAATCATCCCAAAATGAGATTTGCTATCTATAAACTTTAATTCTATTAGATGTTTTCATTTTTTCCTGTTATTTCCATCATCGGCACTAACACTGGCATTCTTCTGTTCTCTATTTTACCTCCAAGTGATAAAATTACTACACTTTACTTCTGCAACTAAATACAACAAAGCTACACTGAGTTGTAATTCTTGGTCTTTAAATGGACACTACCAGTTAATTTACTCTCATGCCCAGCCCTGCAGTACACTCCACTCTAATTTGTTCATCATTATTTATTACACAGTGTAGAAATTTCTGTCCTATACTTTTTTTCTTTTTTTGAAACAGGGTCTTGCTTTGTACTTCAGGCTGGCCCTGAGCTCACTATGTAGCCCAGGCAAGCTTCAAACTCAGCAATCCTCCTGTCTCTGCCTCCCAAGTGCTAGGATTACCAGCATGAGCTACCACACCTGACATTGTGGTGTGTAGTACTGCTTGTTTTTTATTGTATATGGTTACTTGGGATCAAACCAGGGACCTTGCACTTGCTAGGTATACACAGGGACAGCCTGAACTACAAAGAGAGACCCTATCTCAAAACAAAAAAAAAAAAAAAAAAAAAAAAAAAAAAAAAAAAAAAAAAAAAGAAAGAAAAAAGAAAAGAAACAAAGCTTGTTGGTTCCATATTTAGTAAAAACTCCATCCACGCCACAGAGGTTCGAACTACTTGCTGTTCTCCTACAATTCGGTAAGTGTAAGAATTCCTTCTACAAGGAGAATCTTGGCATTGTTGTTTTACAGTGCTAGGAATCCATCCAACGCAGGGCCTCATCACGTTATGAACTGCTCTACCACCCTTAACCCCGTAGAACCTTTTTTTTTTTTTTTTTTTGAGACAGGGTCTTGCTTTGTAGTTCAGGCTGGTCCTGAGCTCACTATGTAGCCCAGGCAAGCCTGGAACTCAGCAATCCTCCTGGCTCTGCCTCCCAAGTGCTGGGATTACAGGCGTGAGCCACCACGCCCGGCACTGTGGTATGTAGTATTGATGGCTGGTGTGCGTGAGTCACCACACCCAGCATTGTATGTGGTTATCAGGGATCGAACTCAGGACCTTATGCTTGCGAGGCAGGTGCCAGAACCACTGAGCTAAATCTCCGCCCCCCCCCCATAGAACCTTTTAAAACAAAATGAAATTCTCCTGCAGGACAGGTTAGAGGGGCAGAGAAAAAGTATAAAAGTCTCTCGTGTACTCTTCTTCCTTCTTCTTCCTCTTCTTCTTCTTCCTCCTCCTCCTCTGCTTCTGCTTCTTCTAAATTTCTTTGATACAGGGTCTCACTTTGTAGTTAGACTGGCCCTGAATTCATTATGTAGCCCAGGTTAGCCTTGAATTTTCATAACAATCCTTCTGTCTCTGCCTCCTGAGTGCTGGGATTACAGGCGTGAGCCACCACACCCAGCATCATGATATGTGGTACCAGGATCAAACACGGATTTTGTGTTTGCAGGCAGGTGCTAGAAGTACTGAGCTAAATCCACAGCCATTGGTCTTTAATTCTTATATTCCCCTATGAGAATGATGAGTCTTGGAATTGTCAGGGAAATCAAAGGGAAGTAACATCTTTGTGTTTTTGTTTCCCCTTACCCTACAGGAAATGTCATGACCTTGAAATTTTTGAGTGATGCTTCAGTAACAGCAGGAGGTTTCCAAATCAAGTATGTCGCGGTGGAACCTGTATCCAAATCCAGCCAAGGAAAAAATACTAGTACCACATCTACTGGAAGTAAAAACTTTTTACCTGGAAGATTCAGCCATTTATAAATCAAACAAGGGATGATCAAAATATGTAATGTTTATGTTTGCATCTTTGGGACCTTTTTGATCTCATTTTTCTATTATTTTTGTTAACATTTATTTATTTTTCTAAATGTGAAAATAATACCTAATTTGAGAAATTGAACGATTCAGAAAAATTCAAATGCAAAATAAAATCTCTCTTAATCCCACTATATAGAAATAACTAATGCTAACATTTATATAACATTTTTCTACTTGTAATATATGTATATATGTATGTATATGTTTTTGTATTTTAAATTTTGGAATCCTCTCTATGTACAGTTTTATGTCCTGTTTTTTTGTGGGAGTTTTTTTAACACTAAACTTTAAACCTAAGCATTTCCTAAATCACTGAGTATATTACAAAAACATGACTTTGAATAGTTGTATAATATTCCCTGGTATATTCCATATTTTACTGAAACCCATCGCTATTATTGGAATTTTAGATTGTTTGAGAAGTATCGCTGTAATAAATATCCTTGGACATACATATTTATGCAGCTCTTTAATCGAAGGGACAACAACCTAGAAGTAGAAGTACTTGAACTGGAGACCAATTAAAATCAAATTTTCTTTTTTCTTTTTGGTTTGTTTTTTGAGATAGGGTCTCCTTATGTTGTTCAGACTGGCCTTGAACTCATTATGTTGTCCAGGAAGGCCTCCAACTCTCAATGCTTCTACCTCAGCCTCCCAGACTGCTACATTTACAGGGATGTTCTACTAGGTCCAGCCTTAAATTTTCTTTTTGAGAGCAATGAGATATCAGCCTGGCTTGAATTTCCATTACCATATTAGTGAAACTGATAGTTGGTTTATCTAATTTTGGTTTCTTTTGTGAGCTATTTTTCCATACTTTTCACCCTGTTTCTTCGTGCTAGGCTGGCCTGGAACTTGCTAGGTGGCCCTGGCTAGCCTCAAACTCTAACTTCCTGCCTCAGCCTTCTAAGCAGTTGAGATTACAGACCTGGGTCATCATACTCAGCTTTTTTCAACTACTTAAAATACACAAATAATATTTTCTTTAATTGAGCTGTAAGACATTATTATATTAGGCACAGCATCTATATCTATCATATGTTGCAATCTGATTTTAAACTTGTAGACACACACAGGATGAGTGTCCTGATGCACTGAGGAGACTGGCTTCATAGAAAACAGCTAGAGAAAGTAGGTATGGGGAACAGAAGAGGATTGGTCATTTCAAAGTTATCTTCCCTTTATAGATCAAAGCAAAGAGAAATTCCTTATGCCAGCTAAAAGTGATTAGGATATTATCTCTCTCCCAATTTCTTGGAAGGACAGATTAAAAACTAATTTTTTGCTGATGTGGATTTTCAGCTTGAGTGATTTAGTTTTTGTCTGGTCTTTTGGAGGAGCTCAGTCCAAATCAATGACTTCCTATGAATTTCACTTAACAAAAGACTATTCCTAACCTGAGACTGGATATTTTATTTATGACTGTAGTTTTGTTCAACTTTCTGGCGGGAAAAATCCACAATTGTTACTTGACATATGAGAGGTAATGATCATCAACTAGTTAACCTCAATAAAAAAAAATCCTATGGCAAATGCTATCCTAGACCCTTGGCAGATGCCAGAGAACCAAGTATACAAAATGTGCTGGTAGTTGGGGAAAGATAACAGTACATATGATAAGGTGGTAGGGGCATAGCTCAGTGACAGAGCACTTTCTGAACATTTACAAGGACCTGAGTTTGACTCCCAAACATCACAAACTTTATATATGTGATATTTATAAAAAAAGATTAAAAATGCCGGACATGGTGGCTCACGCCTGTAATCCCAGCACTCGGAAGGCAGAGACAGGAGGATTGCTGAGTTCGCGGCGGCTTGCCTGGGCACCATAGAGAGCTCAGGGCCAGCCTGAACTACAAAGCGAGACCCTGTCTCAAAAGCAAAAAAAAAAGAAAAAAAAATTAGATCACCAAAATAAAAGACCCAAACAATTTGTTGCTAACAATTTCTTTATCAAACAGAAGTGTTTGGTAAATTTCTGTTTTTGTTTGAGAACTCCACATCGGGTGACAAATATAGCCATCTTTCCAACACAAGCACAAACTTTTTCAAAGTCTAAAACAATTAAGTTTCAGGCTGGAGATTTAGCTCAGTGGTTCCAGTGCCTGGCTCACAAGTGCAAGGTCCTGAGTGCAAGGTCCTGAGTTCGATCCCCGCTAACCACACCCAATGCTGGGTGTGGTGACTCACGCCCACCAGCAATCAACACCACATACCACAGTGCCGGGAGTGGTGGCTCACACTTGTAATCCCAGCACTCGGGAGGCAGAGGCAGGAGGATTGCTGAGTTCGAGGCTTGCCTGGGCTACATAGTGAGCTCAGGGCCAGCCTGAACTACAAAGCAAGACCCTGTCTCAAAAAAAAAAAATTAAGTTGGTATATGACATAATAAATAAGTAAACTACATGTTAGAAATAGAGGACATAAAATGAAAATTAATTCACGTCATACACTGATACAAACTCAATATTGAGTGTAATAGTGCTGTGTATCTATAATGTACCAATAAATAAGTCAAAAATAAATAAAATGAAATAAAGGACAGTGTTGCATACGACATTGCTCACCCTTCTTGGCATGGCAGTGTGTGCCTGTAATCCTAACACTCCAGAGGCTAAGGCAGGAGCATCATTCCAAATTCAGAGAGAGCCTCAAAAAAAAAAAAAAGATTTGTTTAGTTTAAAGATTTTTGTTTTTGTTTTTTAATTTCATTAAGGAAATCAACCTCAGGGCTTTGTCCCCCTGTTTTAGTTTTTATTTTGAGACGTCTCAGTAAGTCACTAAATCGCCCAGCCTAGACTGAAACGTGCAATCCATTTCCCTCAGTCTCCCAGAATTTTTTTTTTTCTTGAGACAGGGTCTCACTTTGTAGTTCAGGCTGGCCCCAAGCTCACTCTGTATGCCAGGCTAGCCTTGAACTCAGCAATCCTCCTGCCTCTGCCTCTCCACTGCGGGGATTACAGGCATGAGCCACCACACCCAGAATTGTGGTGTATGGTACTGATTGCTGGTGGGCCTGTGCTGACACGTCTGGTATTGTTGTACGTGGTTACCAGGGATGGAACCAGGGACCTTGTGCTTGTCAGGCAGGCGCCGGAATCACTGAGCTAAATCTCTGGTCCAGACTGTATTTTTTTTTTTTTTTGAGACAGGGTCTCACTTTGTAGTTCAGGCTGGCCCTGAGCTCTCTATGTAGCCCAGGCAAGCCTCAAACTCAGCAATCCTGTCTCTGCCTCCCGAGTGCTGGGATTATAGCTGTGAGCCACCATGCCCGGCCAGACTGTATGTTTTTAAAACATACTATTCTATAGTAAGCAGTGATATAATCATTGTCATTGACATCTGTAATGACTCACTTCTGAACTTTAACAATAGAATGATCTAATCTCTTCTGCACAGAAACCTCTTGGTAATAGGTGTAGGGGGGAGTATATTTTGTCATTAAATACTGTGCATTATTCTAAGTGGGCACCTTTCTCCCCTGGAGGGATGCCCTTCAGTTGAGTAATAAAACTCTTGGTTGGACTTTAAGATTGAGTTGTCTCCTAAAAGATTGTCTTGCCGGGCATGGTGGCTCATGCCTGTAATCCCAGCACTCGGGAGGCAGAGGCAGGAGGATTGCTGAGTTCAAGGCTTGCCTGGGCTACAGAGTGAGCTCAGAGCCAGCCTGAACTACAAAGCGAGACCCTGTCTCAAAAAAAAAAAAAAAATTGTCTTGGTGGGACTTGGTCCCAACATTTAGCAACTTCTTTCTGCTCTTTTTATACTTTATACTCTAGCTAGGCTACTGGGCTTAGGGTGGTATCACACAGTCGTGGCCCAGTGTCACATACTCTAGACCCAGGCAACTCTAAAAAATGTGTGACCCCATGAGGCTTTGAAGAGGTATTTAGATGCAGGCACTTTTGTTTCCTTTTCTTGGTTGTTGCCAGTAGTGCTTCAGAGAACACAGAAATTCAGGTATCTCCCTCATATACTGAATTCATTTCCTTTGAAAATACAGTCAATAGTTTGATTGCTAGATTGCATGGTAGTTCCATTTTTCATTTTGTTGAGATGCTCTTCTTCTAATGATTGTATTAATTTACAACCTCATCAAGAGTGAACCATAATTATCTCTACATCTTCCACATCACATCTTTTGTCCTTTTGATAGAGGATTATGACAGGTGTGAGGCAATACCTCATTGTGGTTTAATTAGCATTGCTAAGAAGTGTTGAACATTTTAAAAATATACCTGTTGGCCATTTGTATGTTTTCTCTTGACTAATGTCTATTCAAATCCTTTGCCCTTTTTTTCCTTTGGTACTAGGAACTGAACCCAAAACCTTGCACATGCTAGTCAACTCTTTTACCAGTAAGCTACATCCATCCTCAGTGTTTAACATACATTTACTTATTTATCTATTGCAGTACTAAGGAGTGAATCCATGGCTTTTTTTTTTTTTTTTGAGACGGGTCTCGCTTTATAGTTCAGGCCGGCTCTGACCTCATTATGTAGCCCAGGCAAGCCTTGAACTCAGCAATCCTCCTGTCTCTGCCTCCCAAGTGCTGGGATTACAGGCGTGAGCCACCACACCCGGCACTGTGGTATGAGGTATTGATTGTTCGAGGGCGTGAGTCTCCATGCCCAACATTGTGTGTGGTCACCAGGGATCGAACTCAGGACCTTGTGCTTGAGAGGCAGGCGCCGGAACCACTGAGCTAACCCTCCGGCCCTCCATGGCTTTTTTTATGTATCCAGTCTCCCCACCCCTTCTGAGACAGGGTCTCCCTTTGTAATTCAGGCTGAGCCCAGTTTGCTGATCTCAGCAATCCTCCTGCCTCTGCCTCCTAAGTGCTGGGTTTACAGGCCTGAGCCACATGCCTGGCATTGTGGTATGTGGTACTGATTGCTGCTGGGTGTGAGTCACCATGCCCAGTATTGTTGTATGTAGTTACCAGGGATCAAACTCAGGACCTGGCACTTTTTTTTTTTTTTTTTTTTGCTTTTTGAGACAGGCTCTCGCTTTGTAGTTCAGGCTGGCCCTGAGCTCACTATGGTGCCTAGGCAAGCCACCGCAAACTCAGCAAATCTCCTGTCTCTGCCCTCCCAAGTGCTGGAATTACAGGCGTGAGCCACCACGTCCGGCACTGTGGTATGCGCTGTTGATTGTTGGTGGGCATGTCTCCACGCCCAGCATTATATGTGGTTACCGGGGATCAAACTCAGGACCTTGCACTTATAAGGCAGGCGCCGGAACCACTGAGCTAACCCTCCCCTAGGGCCCAGGACCTTGCACTTTTGAGGCAGGTGCCGAAATCCTCGGCCTTCATTTTCATTTTAAAACTGTATTTGGTTTTTATTTATTTACTTTTGGTTTCCTGAGACAGTGTCTCACTGTCTATCTTGTGCTAGCCTCAAACTTGTAATTCTTCTGCTTGATTTTGAATGCTAGGACTACAGGTATATGCCACAACACTTAGCCTCTTTTTAAATTTTTTCTTTTTTTGAGACAGGGTCTTGCTTTGTAGTTCAGGGTGGCCCTGTGCTCACTATGTAGCCCAGGCAAGCCTCGAACTCAGCAATCCTCCTGTCTCTGCCTCCCGAGTGCTGGGATGACAGGCGTGAGCCACCACGCCTGGCACTGTGGTATGTGGTATTGATTGTGGGCATGAGTCTCCACGCCCAGCATTGTATGTGGTTACCGGGATAGAACTCAGGACCTTGCCCTAGCGAGGCAGGCACCAGAACCACTGAGCTAAATCTCCGGCCCCTCTTTTTAACTTTTTTTAAAAATTTTTAGTACCAGGGATTGAAAATGGGAACTTGTACTTGCAAGGTAGGCGCCAAAACCACTGAACTAAATCCCTGGCCCTTAATTTTTATTTTTAGTTTAAAACAAGGTCTAAGATGCCCAGTTTGTTTTCAAACTTTTTTTTTTTTTTGAGACAGGGTCTCGCTTTATAGTTCAGGCTGGCCCTGAGCTTACTAGGTAGCCCAGGCAATCCTCCTGGCTCTGCCTCCCGAGTGCTGGGATTACAGGTTTGAGCCATCAAGCTCGGTATCTGTAGTATGAGGTACAGATTGCAAGTGGATGTGAGTTACCACGCCCAATATTGTTGTATGTGGTTACCAGGGATCGAACCAGGGACCTTGAGCTTGTGAGGCAGGCACTGGAACCACTGAGCCAAATCTCCAGCTCCCTGTTTTCAAACTTTTGATCCTGCTATCTCAGCCTCTAGAGTAGTTTGACTCCCACTGCTCTGGGCAACTTGACCATTTTTTGTTGTTGTTTTGTATTTTGTTTTGTGGGTTTTTTTTAGACAGGGTCTCACTTTGTTGTTCAGAATGGCCCTGAACTCACTATGTACCCCAGGATGGCCTTGAACTCTCAGCAATCCTCCTGCCTCTGCCTCCCAAATGCTGGGATTACAGGCCTCGGTCACCAGGCCTAGCATTGTGGCATGTGCTTACTGGGGACTGAACTCAGGACCTTGCTCTTGCAAGCCAGATGCTGGAAACACTGAGCTAAATCCCCAGCCCTATTTTTGGTTTTTTGCAATCCCACCTATCTAATTTTGTTTTATTGTCTGTGTTTGTGGAATTAAAGCCTTAAAAACTCTTTGTCTTCATTAATGTCTTGTAGTTTATATCCCTTTTATTTTTTTTGAGACAGGGTCTCACTTTGCAGTTCAGGCTGGCCCTGTGTTCACTATGTAGCCCAGGCAAACCTCGAACTCAGCAATCCTCCTGTCTCTGCCTCCTGAGTGCTGGGATTACAGATGTGAGCCACCACGCCTGGCCCTTTTGTTTTCTTCTAATAGTTTTACAGTTTCAGGCCTTATGTTTAAGTCTTTAATTCCTTTTCAGTTGATTTTTATATAATGCTCCACATTTTAAAAACAACTTTCAGAGATTTAAGAGTAAATCTACCATGAAAATCATATTAACATATGTGCAGGGTAGAGCTCATTAGATGATGACTATCACTTAAGAAGATTAGCTTGGTGTTACATATGACTGTTTAAAGTTCTCCATTTCACTCCTTTTTTTCTTTTTTTTTTGAGACAGGGTCTTGCTTTGTAGTTCAGGCTGGCCCTGAGTTTACTATGTAGCCCAGGCAAGCCTCCAACTCAGCAATCCTCCTGTCTCTGCCTCTGGAGTGCTGGGATTACAGGGGTGAGCCAACATGCCTGGCACTGTGGATGTGGTATTGATTGCTGGTGGATGTGAATCACCATGCCCAACATTGTATGTGGTTACCGGGGATCGAACTCAGGACCTTATGCTTGCAAGGCAGGCGCCAGCACCACTGAACTAAATCTCCAGCCCTCCATTTCACTCTTTAAGCTTTACATTGCTTGTTGGGCACAGTGGAAATTATCATTGCTGGGCACTGTGATGTACACATGTAATCCCAGCATTTAGGAGAGGATAGAGGATTTCTAAAATAAATAAATAAATAAATAAATAAATAAGTAAATAAATAAATAAATAAATAAATAAATAAATAAGCAAGCAAGCTCAGCAATTCTCCTACCTCTGCATAAACAATCAAATAAATAAATGAACTTTATGTCATTTATTTGTAAATCCAGAGAAGGTACTTCATTTTAGTACTGTTGCAAGGAATAAATAAGATCATCCATGTCTGTCATCTATCATTGAAAGAAAAGCAATGGAGAGCCGGGCGTGGTGGCTCACGCTTGTCATCCCAGCACCTGGGAGGCAGTGACAGGAGGATTACTGACTTTGAGGCTTGCCTAGGCTACATAAGTGAGCTCAGGGTCAGCCTGAACTTCAAAGTGAGACTCTGTCTCCAAAAAAAAAAAAAAAAATAGAAATGGAGGGAATGAACAAAATGAATAATATTATGACTTTGAAATAATGTTTATATATATACCACAAATTGGAATAATAAATATTGGATGGACATATACAAAAATTACTGAGTAGGAAAGCTCATTAGGACCACTGGTGATCAGTAGATGTCATACAGATACAAAATCATTCCTGACTGATTTGTGGCTAAAAGACAGGAATGAGAAAAAGCTAGAAAGAAATACTAAGTTGGAGATGAGGCTTAGGGTGTACTGCTATAGTCCCAATACTTGGGAGAGCTGAGGCAGGATAGCCACAAGTTTGAGGCCAACCTGGACTACATAGTGAGTTCAAGACCAACCTGAACTACAGAGCAAGACCTTGTCTCAGCTTCCCCCACCAAAAGGAAATACTGAAATATTGGGAGTGAAGGTTCATCACAAAAGGGAAAATGTTCTGGGTAAGACATAAACAACTTAGAGAAGAAAAGGTAATGGAAATGTATATCAGGTAAATGGATGAAAGGACAGATGAATTTATAAGCAAGTTAAGTTAAACTATATTTACTGAGTATGAGGTACTATGAATTTACAGTACTTCTTTTTTTTTTTTTTTTTTTGAGACAAGATCTCACTTTTTAGTTCAGGTTGGCTCTGAGCTCACTATGTAGCCCAGGAAAGCCTCCAACTCAGCAATCCTCCTACCTCTGCTGTCTGAGTGCTGGGATTACAGATGTGAGGCACCATACCCGGCACTGTGGTATGTGGTATTGATTGCTGGTGGGTGTGAGTCACCACACCCAGCATTGTATGTGGTTGCCAGGGATTGAACTCAGGACCTTGTGCTTGCGAGGCAGGCACCGGAACCACTGAGCTAAATCTCCAGCCCTTTACAGTACTTCTGAGTCTCCTGGTGGATACCTAGTACAGATTATACTGAGCCCTATACATATCCATTTTTTTCTATATGTTCATATGTATGATATAGTTTATACAGTAAAAGATTAATAACAACAAACAACAAAATAACACAATTCTTTTTTTTTTCTTTTTTTGAGACAGGATCTCGCTTTGTAGTACAGGCCAGCCCTGAGCTCACTATGTAGCTCAGGCAAGCCTCGAATTCAGCAATCCTCCTGTCTCTGCCTCCCGAGTGCTGGGATTACAGGCATGAGCCACCACGCCTGGCACTGTGGTATGTGGTATTGATTGCTGGTGGGCATGAGCCACCACACCTAGCATTGTATGTGGTTACCGGGATCGAACTCAGGACCTTGTGCTTGCGAGGCAGGCGCTGGAACCACTGAGCTAAATCTTCAGCCCCAAAATAAAACAATTGTAACATTATAATAAAAATTATGTGAATGTACCTAGCCATTCTTGCTCACAAAACTTTTTGTTGTTCAGAAGTGGTTGAAATGCAGGTAACCAGATGCTACTATAGTACTAAGGAATCTGATTCATGAAAATTTCATTTTCTTTTTTTTTTTTTTTTTAGTTTTTGGAGACAGGGTCTTGTTCTGTATAGTTCAGGCTGGCTGGCCCTGAACTCACATATAGCCCAGACTAGCCTTGAACTTGTGATAATCCTCCTGCCTTCTGGGTGCTGGGATTACAGGTGTGAGCCACCAAGTTTGGTCCCTTCTTTTCTTTTCCTGAGACAGGGCCTGTTTTGTTTAGATTGGCCTTGAACTGAGGCATTCATGACCATGTCAGGCAATGTAATTTCTTTTTGTTTTGTTTCTGAGACAAGTTCTTTCTTGTCTCAAGTAGTCCAGCCTCAAGTTGTCCAGCCTTGCCCCAAACTCATAGGGATCCTCTGCCTCAGCCTCCCTAGGCGGGGGACTGTAGGTAGACAAGCATCTGTTTGGCCAATGATAATTTCTGTAAAAGAAGTTTGGGGGAAGAACTGAGGTTGGAAGGGTATGTGGAAGAGGGTTTGTGTCAGGAAGGAAATTTATTTAACTCTGTAATCTCTCTCTTTTTTTGGAGACAGGGTCTTGCTTTGTAGTTCGGGCTGGGCTTGAGCTCTCTATGTAGCCCAGGCAAGCCTTGAACTCAGCAATTCTCCTGCCTCTGCCTCCTGAGTCCTGGGATTACAGGCATGAGCCATCACACCCAACTTTTTTTTTTTCTTTTGAGACAGAGTTTCACTTTGCAGTTCAGGCTGGTCTTGAGCTCACTGTGTAGCCCAGTCAAGCCTCAAACTCACAGCAGTCCGCCTGCCTCTGCCTCCCAAGTGCTGGGATTACAGACCTGGGCCACTAGGACTGGCATTGTGGTATGTGGTACTGATTGCTGCTGGGTGTGAGCCACCACACCCAGTATTGTTGTATGTGGTTACCTGGGATCAAACCAGGGACTTTGCAGGTGTGAAACCACTGAGCTAAATCTCCCACCCAACTCTGTAATCTCTTAGTAATTTAAATCAGATTTAGAATGCCAAAACAGTAGGGACCTCACAAGATAACAGCTGGGACTAATTTCTCTCAGGCTGCCACTGCAAACACCTATGACCAAACAATACTTCATTAATAGATACTTATTTCAGTAGCCCTGTAAGTAGAGGCATTTAAATCTCTGGGGGGGGGGGGCAAAGTGTTCGGTGAAAGAACAAATGAGATAAGGATTTTATTAAAGTATGATTTTAGTTGACTCATCACTTTTTAAAAATTTTCTTATTTTCATTTTGTTTTGAGACAGGGTCTCGCTTTGTAGTTCAGGCTGGCCCTGAGCTCAGAGTAGTCCAGGCAAGCCTTGAACTCAGCAATCCTCCTGCCTCTGCCTCCTGAGTGTTGGAATTACAGGCGTGAGCCACCACACCCAGCACTGTGGGATGAGGTACTGATTGCTGGTGGGAGTGAGTCACCATGCCCAGTATCTATAATTGTATGTGGTTACCAGGATCGAACCAGGGACCTTGCCCTTGTTAGGGAGGCGGCAGAACCACTGAGCTAAATCTCTGGCCCTGACTCATCACTTTTGAAAAAGGGCATGTTCTGCTGGGCATGGTGGCTCACGCCTGTATTTCTGGTACTCAAGAGGCAGAGGCAGGAGGATTGCTGTGTGTTCGAAAACAGCCTGGGCTACACAGTGAGTTCAGGGCCAGCCTGAACTACACAGCAAGACTCTGTCTCAAAAAACTAAAAAATAAAAATTAAAAAAAAAAAGAAAGCAAAAGGGCATGTTCTAAATTCAGGGAACCTTCATAAATTCTGGTGGATTGTGTAGAAACTAACAACCTGAACCAATCGCAATAGGCTTCTATGTTATACTAAGAGTACAGAAATGAAGACTGGGGAATGAAGCACACAGGTGTGGAGTGCTTGCCTAGCATGCAGGAGACCCTGGGTTTGAGCCCCAATATCAAAAATAAATGTTATAGAAATGCATACCACTGCTGATGGGAATTGCTGCAGGATTTCACAAGATCACACAGGATCTCATAAGAGTGACAGTGATAATATTTTAGGCAGACCAGAGTCTAGAAAGAAGAATCAAGCAGGATAAGGAATATAACTCGGTAAAGATACTTTCCTTAAGGCAAACTCAACATTTTCTGTACAATTCTCATCGCCATCATAAAACCCTTTCTCACTTTCCAACACAATTACTGGATAATTGATTCACTGAAAATTCCTTGAAATCTAATTACACGTTACAAGACTGCATGTGTATTTATTTTTTTAATAGCATCTTTTCCAGTTTAAATGTGCCATCTTGCCAAAGCCCAGAAAATGAGAAGCAAATTTCTGTCTAAAGGTTAAAGAACATGTTTAGCTGCACGAAGAGCCCTTCTCAATACACTTCCATCAGGGTCTCCACATTTCAGATATACCTGTTCAACACTGTTCTTTTCTCCCTTCCCTTCTCTTTCACTTAGACATACCTGTTCAATCCTTCTTTTGTTTCTCCTTTCCTTCCTTTCTCCCTGTCATCCACCCTCCCCTTCCACCACTGGAGAATGAGCCCAGCCAGCACTGAGGTACATCCACAGCCTATTTATTGTTTATTTATTTATTAGCTAAATCTCCGGCCCTGTTTATTTAAAAAAAAATTTTTTTTGAGACAGGGTCTTGCTTTGTAGTTCAGGCTGGCTGTGAGCTCATTATGTAGCCCAGGCAAGCCTGGAACTCAGCAATCTTCCTGCCTCTGCCTCCTGAGTGTCGGGATGACAGGCGTGAGCCACCACACCTGGCATTGTGGTGTGTGGTAAAGATTGCTGGTGGGTGTGAGTCACCTCACCTGCCCAGTACTATTTTATGTGGTTACTGGGGATGAACTATGGATCTTGTGCTTGCTGGGCAGGCGCCAAAAACCACTGAGTTAAATCTCTGGCCCTCCCCAGCCTATTTATTCACATGCGGTACAGGAAACTGAACCCAAGGCTTTCTCACTAAACTGAGTCTGGTCCACAGATCAGTTTATTTTTTAATTTATTTTATTTTTTTTGAGACAGGGTCTTGCTTTGTAGTTCAGGCTGGCTCAGCGCTCACTATGTAGCCCAGGCAAGCCTTGAACTGAGCAATCCTCCTGTCTCTGCCTCCCGAGTGCTGGGATTATAGGCGTGAGCCACCACGCCCGGCGATCAGTTTATTTTTTGAGACAGGGTCTCTCTGAATTACCCAGGCTGTGCTCAAACTTGCTGTCCTACTGCCTCAGACTCCCCTGGGATTACAGTTTTACTAAATGCATGAAACAAATGGATGCTCAAAACCTTGTAGAATTGTATTACGTGGAGATGGTGGTGATGGAATCAGAACCAGGGCTTGCAAGCTAAAATACCTGTGGAAATTTTTGTTGCTCCTGGCCTTCAGTTCCTGTGTGAAACAGGAAACGATATTCTAGTAATTATGAGAACTAACTTCAATAAAGGATTTACAGTATGGCTGCCAGTAGTGATGCAGTTCACAAAGTCAGTTCTTTGTACTATTCTGGTGGCAAAACAAACTGGACAAGAACCAGATCAAATATCCCTATAAGGCCATTACTGAAACTAATTATTAAATTCCATCTGATCCGTTTCTTGTCCAATCTGGTTTGCGACCAGAATGGTGCAAGGAATTGAGTTCTCGAGCTGGAGATTTAGTTCAGTGGTTCCAGCACCTGCCTAGTAAGCCCAAGGTCCCTGGTTCAATCCCCAGTAACCACATACAACAGTACCAGGAGTGTGACTCATGACCAACAACCATCACCACATACCACACTGCTGGGCATGGTGGGTCACACTTGTAATCCCAGCACTCGGGAGGCAGAGGCAGGAGGATTGCTGAGTTTTCAAGGCTTGTTTGGCTACATAGTGAGTTTAGGGCCAGTCTGAACTACAAAGTGAGACTCTGTCTCCAAACAAACAAAAAAAGAATTGAGTTCTTGAATTCAGGAGCCAGTTGTATGAAGTCCAGGCCAACTCCCACCCTCAGACACCTGGTGCCTAACAGAACAATGAAGATCCTTAGGTGTTTGGAAATCTGAGGAATCACAAGGTCGAAGGGCGAGGCCCATCAGTCACTTTAATAATGCTTATTCACAACCATTGTTATGTATTCTTCAAATTTAAAAACCATTGGCCTCTCCTACATTTTCTCAGTCAACCTTTATCCAGATCCAGGTACTACTGTTAGCTTTATTTTACACAAAAGGAAATTGAGGCTCGGAAGGTTAATTACCTTTCTAAGGTCACAAGGACAAAAGTTTGGAACCTACTTAAAACTAATACAACAGTCTCTTACCTCCTTTTGCTTTGTGATTTGTTAATATTTCAAGAAAGACTGGATTTACGGTTTACGAATAATTTATCTAAATTTACTAAAGCCAGTCTGGTTAATCTGTATCAAGTTAACATTTTAAATTCAAAGACCCTTGCCTTAGGCAAAATACCCCCACCTGAGCAGACCTGCGGGGCGGGGAGGCAGGGCGAGGGAGGAGGGATGCGATCGAGGACAGCGGCGCGCCGCCGCCTGTTGGATTGGCTCGATCTTCTCCCGCCAGGCCTGCCGGACTCCCGCGCGCTCCTGGGCCCGCCCCGGCCGCCATCTTGGTGCAGGAGGGAGCGGGCGGCGAGCGGGGTAAACATCCCGAGGGGGACAGTTAGCCTCCGGTAGCGCCCGGGTGCTGCGAGGCTGCGGCGGAGGGGTCTGTGTGGATCTTCTCACGTGGTGGTAAATATGGGGCGCTAGGCGGCCAGCTTCGAGAGCCTCCCTCCCGACGCCGCCTCCGCCCCCTCGCGGCGAGGCGCCACGCTTCCCGGTTTTCTCCCGCCCCCCGCGGCTCTCCTCCCTGGTTGAAAGCTGCCCGGGAAAGTGGTGGCGGGAGCGGCTTCAGGCCCGAAAGCGCGCGAGGCGGGGGCGGGTTGCCGCGCGCGGTGCGGGGTCTGTGCGCTGGCGACGTGGTCGCGGGCCGGTCGGGCGTGCAGGTGTGCGGGCCGCGCCGCGCCGTCCGGGCTTGCCTTCGGTCACTGCGTTTTCTTCTCTTCCGGTCCGGCCTCCAGCGGCCGACATGTCGGCCCCAGGTGAGAATCCCCTCCTGCCGCTGTTGGAGACTTTGGAAGACTCGTCCGCCTCGCCTGGGGAGCAGACCGACGCTTACCTAGCCTTGACCAGGTGAGGCCCGCAGGCGGAGGGGGGCCCGGCCCTGGAGCAGCCAGAGGGAGGTGGCAGATGTGCGGGGTCGCGGACCGATGGGATGCAAAGAGGTTACACACTGGTTGCTGCAGTACCTGACCGGTTTATTTCGATGAAGAAGCCAGCGCTTGTGACTTGAAAGAGAGGAATTAAGTTTTAAAAGTTTTCAGCTGGAAGTAGTGGAAGCGTGGTTTTCAGTACCCCGTCTCCCCTTGTACTGGGTACTTGGCAACCCAGAATTTGTTTCTTAGAGTACTAAGATGGTTTCTGTAATAGTAAAATGCTAAAAATAAGCTTTTAAAGTTTTTGTCAAGGGCCTTACAAGATTACCAAATTTGTAGGTGGGGAATGGGAATTTCTTTTGCGTTTTCAGTTATTGAAAGTGGAAAAATTTTCAATTTGCTGTAGGACGAAAACTCTGTTACCTCGTATATATTGATTGCATTATTGAGTTTTTGTATTGTTTCAGGTACTGGGTCATTTTCTAAAATTTGAAAGTAATGTTTAAAAAATTCAATACGATATTTTAGGCAATTGAGTCCAGTAGTCTTTCATTTCTGTCTTAAGCTATATTCTGTTACTTTTTAAGTCGCATGACTGGAGAAGAAGGAAAAGAAGTCATTATAGAGATCGAGAAAAGTCTTCCTCGGCTGTACAGAGTTTTAAAGGTATGTATTACATAGGTTTTCACATTGGGTATGAAGACTACCTAGCCAACTTGTGAGCAATATAAAATAATAGGATACTTCATATCGATTACTGAAAAGTTTGTAAGATACTCTGAATTATCTTGCCTTCTTTCTCACTTAAGTTTTAGAAACTCTTGAGTTTACACTTTTTTTGCAGCGAAGATGAAACCCAGGGTTTCAAACTTGTCTAGACATGCGATCTGCTACAAAGCCACAGCCTTGATCCCCAAGTTTGCTATTTAATTCCCATTTTGCAGATAAAGAAATTGGTTAAATTTGCCATAAGGTCCGGGGCTCTTTGAATCTAAAACCTATGTTTTTATTTGAAAGCAACGATCAAAGATTAATGTGTTTTCTTTTCTTTTGGAACTATAGTACTTCTAAGTAAGTGATTTGAAACTTGTTAACTGTCTTGAGTTTACTCTGAAAAAGCATTCATATTTCTTTTCACTCATGCTGTTTTTTTTTCTACTGATGCCTTGTTAGAAAACCTCTGCATTTTTATTTTTTATGGGGAGGTGGTATAGTTTAAAATCAAACAGCCTTCTACCTTGACTACCTGGCTTCCTGACCTTACTTGACACCTAATACTTTTGTTTTTGAGGTAAGGTCTTCTTTGTAAGTCCAGGCCAGCCTCAAACTTGGTAGTCAGTCCTCCTGCCCCAACCTCTCCAGTGCTGAAATTAGAGGTGTGTGCACACCTAATTTTGTAGTCCCAGAATGTCTAAGTTTTGTTTTAGGTTAAAAAGATTGAAATAGTCTCAATTTTATTTTAAGGTCCTGTTTTTGTGTTTTGAGATAAGTATTCTTTCAAACATTGTGTGGGTTTGGGAGAATTGCTCAGCGAAGCTTTTGGGAAGTGTGTATAATGCCCTAGGTTGAATTCAGAGCCAAATAAATAAGAAAATTATTGTGTATTTTAGGATGCTTTTTGCCTAAATTGTAAAGCATTTGAGGTGTTAACAAATATTGTTGAAGTTTAAGATTTTTTTCACATAAAATGGTTAGTAATGTTAGTGTATTATGTAATGTTAATGTCATCTTGCTTTCCTTCATTCCACATTCTAGCAGTATGTTTGATGTGAAGACATGCACTTTCATGTATAGTACTTATTATTTGAGAGCATGTGGATTCAGAAACACTGTTGTGTGAATTTTGAGTTGCACTATTTCACAATAGGCTTAAATTATCTGGAAGCACATGGAAGGTTGCTAATAGAACAGTCAATAGGTGTTACATGAGAATGAAAAGGAAAATTGAATTTCTTTAGAATAGAAGCTACATTAAGTTAAATAAAATGTTTGAATGAATGTTACTGTTTAAAACTTGGCTAGAATTGGCTACAGACTTACATGATTCTCTCTCTCTTTTTTTTTTTTTTTGTGGCACTGGGAACTGAACCCAGGAGCTCAGGGCAATAAGTGCTCTACTTCTACATCATCAGCTATATCATCAGCCCACCCATAACTTTATTGAAAACAGGACTGACTGCTGTCTGGAGTTATAATTCTGGTAGAGTACTTCCAAGGTGTAGCTTCAGGGTTTGATGTTAGTACTATAAGGAAACTGTTCATGTGTGCAAGGAAATAAGGTGATCAAGGCCTGTATATTGTTTGTAGCTGTATGGAGGACTGGGGCAGGAAACACAAAATCAAACACAGTACTTATTTTGGCAGCACATACACAAATTCAAACTCACATTTTACAGTTAAACCGTATCTTGAGAAAAGGTCCGGGCGTGTAGCTCACTGAAGGCGTTAGGTTCAATAATCCTAGTACAAAAAAAAAAAAGTTATGTGTTAAGTTGTTCAACAGATGGAGAGTATTAAGCTCTCAGTCTTAGCCTTACTTGGTTATTTGAGTAAGTTGTTTGTAATCTCACACTCCAGGTTTGACCTTTGGTTTTCCTTGATTCCTGAATAGGTACACTGAGCTGAGTGTGCTAGTCCCTGTCTCTGCAGTCCCAGAATGTCTATAATCTCATCACTTGGTTGGCTGAGATAAAAAGTAGGAACATAGATTTAAGTCCACCGTGGCACTTTAGCAAGATACTGTCTAGAAACTTCTTTTAAAAATAGGGCTGGGGATGTAGCTCAGTGGTGCTGCCACCTGCTTGACAAGCACAAGGTCCTGAAATCGATTCCCATACTGCTGAAAATTTTTAAAGGATTGAGGATATACCACAGTGGTAAAAGTCATAGATTCACTTCCAGTACTACAAAAATATTGAGAGATACTTTTAAGTTCTTGACATACTAGATACTTAGAAAATGTTACATTCTAACCCTTTTTCTCCCTCAGAGTTAAAAAGATGTCTGTGCACTTGAATGCTTGGTTGTTGACTTTGCATTTGAGCCTTTTGCTTACTCTTCTTGAGAAGGGTCTTGCTCATGTTCTTTATTTCATGTCTAATAATTATAACATCTTTCGTCTGTTGGCTTTTTAATTTTGCTTTCATTTAATTTTTTTTTTTTGAGACAGACTCTTGCTTTGTAGTTCAGGCTGGCCCTAAACTATGTGGCCCAGACTACTTTCAAACTCAACAGCAGTCCTCCTGCTTCTGCTTCCCACGTGCTGGGATTACAGGCATAAGCTACCATGCCTGGCGTTGCGGTATCGGGATGAATTTGGGGCCTTGCACTTGCCAGGTAGATGCCAGAGCTAAATTCCTGGTTCTAGTTCCATCCCTTGCTTTGCCAAGCTTTGTAGTTTGCTTCTTAAACTTTTGCATTAGTACACAAAGGTTTCTTAATTGGTTATATTAAAATGTAACGAACTGGTTGTTTTGTAATGGAATTGACTTCTAAAAGTTGTTCTGCACTTGTATTTGTTTTTAATCAATGATTCTGTTTTTGTAGACTCACATTTCCAGTCAAAACTCAGAGCTGAGTAGTGCTTCTCTACAAGCCTTGGGCTTTTGCTTATATAATCCCAAAATTTCTTCAGGATTATCAGGTAGATACATTTAATGACCTTAATTTATGACCTTAATAAAATTATGACCTTAATGTTTAAACTACAGTTGTGTTTAGAAGTACTGTTACCTCCGGATTAGGTTCATAATTTATAGTTTAGGATTTGCTTTTTAGAAAGAATGTTCACACTGTTAAGATCATTCCCTAGACATGGTTCAGAATCTGATACTGTAAAATCTGGTATAGAAAATATTTAAGTATGTGTATAGACTGAGAGTGTAGTCTGGTGAGAATTTACAAAGCCCTCAGTCCAAACTCCAACACAAATACTTACAGTTATTATAAAAATGAAATGTTTTGGGCTGGAGATTTAGCTCAGTGGTTCCGGCGCCTGCCTCGCAAGTGCAAGGTCCTGGGTTCAATCCCCGGTAACCACTACGATGCTGGGCGTGGTGACTCACGCCCACCAGCAATCAACACCACATACCACAGTGCTGGGTGTGGTGGCTCACGCCTGTAATCCCAGCACTCAGGAGGCAGAGGCAGAAGGATTGCTGAGTTAGAGGCTTGCCTGGGCTACATAGTGAGCTCAGGGCCATCCTGAAAGAGACCCTGTCTCAAAAAAAAAGTTTTGAAAAAGAGCTTGTCTTTTTTTTGTTTGTTTTTCAGTTTTGTAGTTCAAGCTGGCCTTGAGCTCACTATGTAGCCCAGACAAGCCTTGAACTCAGCAATCCTCCTGTCATTGCCTCCCTGGTGCTGGGATTATAGGCAGGAGCCACTGTGATATGTGGTATTGATTGCTGGTGGGCGTGAGTCCCCATCCAGAGTATTGTTGTATGTGGTTACTGGGGATCAGACCAGGGACAGGTTAGGCAGGTGCTAGAACCACTGAGCTAAATCTCCTACCAAAGAAAGCATGTCTTAATTTGGAAGATAATAATTTAGCTGATTATTCAGGTATATGCCCTAAGGAGCATGCTGAATTCAAAAGTTCTTGTACAGTGGTGGTAAATGTGGCATAATTTGGAAGTAAAAGTGGGATTGAAAATACAGAAACTGATCCATGTTTGAAGTAATACTGTTACATAGTGTTAGGAGTTTGCTATTGTAAAGGAAATCTAGGAGGTGATTCCTTAAGAACAGGTAAGGCATCATAAAGTTGTTTTTTGACATTTTTTTTCTCAGTAAAAGGTTGCTGGTTATCCTTTTTTTTTGAGACAGGTCTCTCTTTGTAGTTCAGGCTGGCCCTGAGCTCACTATATAGCCCAGGCAAGCCTGGCACTCAGCAATCCTCCTACCTCTGCCTCCCGAGTGCTTGGATTACAGGCGTGAGCCACCACGCCCGGCACTGTGGTATGTGTTATTGATTGCTGGTGGGCGTGAGTCACCACGCCCAATATCATATTGATGTATGTGGTATTGTATGTGGTTACCAGGATTGAACCAGGGACCCTGCGCTTGCTAGGCAGGTGGTGGAACCACTAAGCTAAAATCTCAGTGGTTAGCACATAGCAGAAGTTAGCACAAATCTAGTTCATTTTGGAGCACAGTTATTGGATATATTTCTTTTTTCTTTTTTTTTTTTTGAGACAGGGTCTCACTTTGTAGTTTGGGCTGGCTCTGGGCTCACTATGTAGCCTAGGCAAGCTTGGAACTCAGCAATCCTCCTGCCTCTGCCTCCTGAGTGCTGGGATTACAGGCATGAGCCATCATGCCCGGCTATTTATTTTTTCTTGAGACAGGATGTCACTATGTAATTCAGGCTTGCCTTGAACTCACTGAGTATAGAGCCTAGGCTGACCTCAAACTCATGCCATTCCTTCCATCACAACCTCCCAAAGTTGGGTTAATAGGCATCCACCACCATGCCTGGCAATTGTGAGATTTAAATATAATGATCTGACTTGTTCCTCATTATACTTAGTTATTTCAGCTGTATAACTTGTGTGCTTAAGAATATACCTATATTTGTTTTCTCTGAATGCATTTTCACTCTGCTGTGGATTTTATATTTTGAAATGTTTATATTAGCAGGTGGTTCTCAGTTCTTTGGCTATGTATTTTTTGAATGGACAGTATGTTACTGTTTACATTGACATTTAAAATCTTAAACAGTGTAAACTGTTGTAATAATTAAAACTGCTTCCTTTTTAGAAGCAAATATTCAAGAACTACTTTCAGAACTGAATAATATTGTTAAAAGTTCAGACAAAAATGTACGTACCAGGGCTCTTTGGGTGATATCCAAACAGACGTTCCCTACTGAAGTAGTTGGCAAAATGGTAAGTTTAGTTTTTGTCTGTTTTAACCATATGCCATAAAAACAATTCTGGCCTATTTGATTTGTATTTATTTGGTTCTATCTTCTAGGTATTCAAAATAATTGATTCATTAGAAATAGTATTTAATAAAGGAGATATACATTCTGCGGTTGTTGATTTTGAAGCACTAAATGTCATCATAAGGTATGCTTTTGGGTACTATGAGATTGGAATAATTGATTTCATGTTTTAAAATTTACTAGAAGTTTTGCACTAGGTTTGGTGGTGTACACCTGTAATCCCAGAAATCACGTGTAGTCTCAGCACTCAGGAAGCTGCGGAGGTAGGAAGGAAGGATTTTTCTTAATTGAAGTCAGACTGCATTGCAACAGTGGGTTCATGGCTTGCCTGAAAAACATAGTAAAACTTGGAGGGAAAAGAAAAGCTTTAAAGGATTAGACCTTTGGGGTTTATTTTTTTGTGGTGCTGGGAATTAAATTTAGAGTCTTGTACGTGCTAGGCCAGTATTGTATTACTGCATTATACCCCAGCTGACTTTTGGAATTTTAAGTGTAAGATAGATATTAAAAGAAGGGACTGTCTTTTAGACTACAAAGTCAACCAAAAAGAAAATGGAATGATGGGCAGATATGTCCCTAAATTGCAAATTTGTTTATTTTTATTAGGAAGTCTTTTTTTATTAAGTTTTTTTTTTTTTTAAGACAAGGTCTCACTTTGTAGTTGAGGCTGGCCCTGGCTGGGCACACCATGTAGCTCAGGCAAGCCTCAACTTTAACAGTTCTCCTGCCTTTGCCTCCTGAGTGCTGGGATTACAAGCTTGAGCTCCCAAGCTGCCTAGTGTTTGTGTATGTGAAATTGATGGCAGATGGGCGGGAGTCACCACTCCCAGTATTGTTGTATGTGTTTAACGGGGCTAAAACCAGGGACCTGGTGCTTGCTAGGCAGGTGCCTGAACCACTGGGCTAAATCTCCAGCCCTTTTTTTAGTTTTTAGTTTTTTGAGACAGGGAACTCCCCTCCCTTTTCCACCCCTTCCCTCCCCTCCTCTCCTTCCTTCCTTCCTTCCTTTCTCTCTTTCCCTCTTTCCCTCTTTCCCT
>PVIC010018480.1:0-31554 GCA_004025085.1 Thryonomys swinderianus
AAAAAAAAAAAAAAAAAAAAAAATTATTTTCCCCACACTACAAGTTGTCTTTTTACTCCATTCATGGTTTCTCTTGCTATAAAGAAGCTTTTCAATAATATAAGATACCAGTTGTTGATCTTTTTAAACAGAAAACAAGCATACCCTATGACCAAGCAATATGAATCTGAGGAATATATTTTTTGGGGTATGCACCAGTATATAAGTATATGTAAGTTTGTGGTAGCACTTTTTATAATAGTAAAAAGCCAGAAAAAATAGAATAAATAAACTGTGCCCATACAATATAATACTACTCATGCATTAAAATAAACATGGATAATTCTCAGTGGACAATGATGACATTCAAAAAACAAAGTCATAAAAAATTGGTAATGAAGTATAAATCAGAAAATCTTGTGATAATTCCACTGTGATAATGGCAAATATTAAAAAGAAAAGAGTGTGGAATGAAATAAGAAGGATTCATACCAGCAGAAGGACTTATTTATTAATATAATATTTCTAGGGAATAATTTGGTAACATATCAAAAGCTGCAGTATATATTTAATAACCCACGAATTATATTTAGAAATTTACTCTGAAAGGTAGTCAAATGCACAAGATTTATTTATAAGGGCACTTATTAGAAAACTGTGATGATATAAAGTTGGAAACAATTTAAATGATCAATACTTAAGAAGTTGACTAGATCAAGTATAACAATCTTAAAACATCGTATTATATAACTATTAAGTGACAGCATAGATGCCTAATAATGGAGAAAATGTGTTGATAGTAATGTTAAATGAAGAAGAAAAACAACTGCAGTGTAACTGGCGTAGTATTACTAAATTTACAAAATGCATATGAATAACTAGAAGGATGTTAAACACAATTTATCAAAGTGTTAACATATGTTACTTCCAGATGGTGAGATACACAATTAATTTATATCTTCTGGTTTGTCCTTACTTTCTACAATAATCATGTATAATGAATAATGTTAAAAAAACACATTTAAACACAGTACTTAGAATAATAATATAGTATGCAAGCCATTTTAGATAATGTAGCTTTCATAAACTGCAGACTTTTCTGTATGGTCAATCTAGCACTTCTCAATAAGAAAAACTGTGGAGTCCAATACAAGATAGTTAACTATAGAAGAGGATGAAGGTCACTAGCAAAATTACTTTTAAAGGCCTTACTGAAATGTGTCCACAGATTTAATATAAAAAGACCAAGAAGTCATAAAAATAAAAATTGAGAAATCTAACAAATTAAGAAAGAGTTATCTAGAGTTCAGTGATGATATATATTAAATATAAGTACTCTACATATAGGATGAAGAATTTTTAAGCTATAAATTGTTTATACATGGTGCTTCCATTATGGGAGTTTGAAGTATCCCCTGACAATACACAGTTAATAATGTACGGAGAAGAAAAACAAAGGGGACCTAACAGGCTATGGAGATTAGTAATAGAATCTAGGGACTTTCACCACTAGTTCATTGTTTGGATTTTAGCCTAGATCAACAGTGACTAAGAATTATAACCTATACTTCATTCTCAGCAATTGCAAGATTTCCTGGCCTAGAGAAAAAAATACATAGAGATGCCTACCAAGGTAGTACTTGTACTACACCTCTCCAAATCCCACAAAAATGAAAGATCAATCTGGAGTTTCACCTATTCTCCAAATAACTATAAATATATGGAGAGAGGAAACAAGGGAGTGAAAAATTCAGAATGCTGATGTCTGAAATTCCAAATCCAATCATGTAACTCTACCCTTTCATGTTAAGTTCTAGGAGGTTTACATTTAAAATACTAAAAATAATGTTGAAACTGCAAGGTAAACTTGATCAGTCCAAAGATATTTAAAATGCTGGTTCAAATTAGATGCACAAGCATAAAACATGCACATTTTCTGTTATATCAAAAACATGGCCTAAACCTTCAAATAAGTTCTGCTACACAATTATATATTTTATATTTTCATTAAAAATTTCCCTACTTAAATTAAAAGTTTTTTTATCAAACCGTGAACTATTATGCTGCAACTTGCTAATACCCCTTATAGCTCTTTATGGTAAAGAACTATTAGCTGTGTGTGTGTTTGATTCATGCTGGCTGTTATTCAGAGACTTGAATTTATGTGGCAAGGCCTGTTCTTTCCTAGAGATGTGACTTTGAATGGTGATTGAATAACGCTAAGTATACATGGCTAGGATCCCAAAATCTGACAAACTGAGAAGATTGCTTGTAGAAATTTAAATTCCAGTTGAGAGCATCTCATAGTTCCCAAGGGCCATCACAAACTGCTATTTATTCGTAACTAAATATGACAAAAGGGGTTGGGGGCAGGGGTGGGAGGTTATTGAAAGGATAAATCTGTCAGCTATTTAGAGTAAATATAACATTCAGAAGCAGTTCTTTCAGCTATAAAATCATTTTGTAAGTTTCTAAAAGGAAACTTGTTTTGCAATTTACCCAATACAAAATAAAATTTAAAAAGCACCATGAAGTAACATTATAGAGCAATAAGAGCCCTTAAAACTTCACTTGTTTCAAAATTCTTTCCTAACAAATCTTTCAAGAAAATTTTATAATCAGAAAAGAGTAGGAAAAGAGACAAAAATCAACTAAAGCTAAAAGAAGGATGTCACTAAGTAGATTTTGCTTGGCTCCAGACATTGGCTTTTTAACTTTTCTGAAAATCAGAACTTAGGTATGAAACATGAAAATATACTATGTTTGGAGTACCAGGTGCTCTTTAAAAATAAAATATTGATGGGGGAAAAGTGGAAAGAAGGCCTTACTGTATGGAAAAAGCCTGTAATAAACAACTAAACTCTTTTAGACTCCTAAAAATATTCTGAAGACCAAGGACAGCCTGAAAACACAATCACCACAGAAGGATTCAATTAAACATATTCTTCGTTCCATTTGGGTAACATAAATGCTTTGATGGTTGGGCAAAAAGAGAGAGAGAGAGAGAGAAAGAGAGAGATGAACTGTTGAGCTACTTATGGGTGGCTTTAGAATAAATGAGGTCTCTGTCATTATATCTATTTATCATAGGCACTGTTGGAACCAAAGAATCTTCATTTTGTAAGTCACCCCATCTGATGCTTAAACTGTGAACAAGCCCTGTACCCTGTAAAAATATCCTGTGCAAATGCAATATGTGATCTGTAAAGACAACTTGTGATAACTTGCGCAACTGTATAAAGTTCCCAGAACAACCATAAAGCAAACCGGTAACTTCGCTGGTCGTGCTGGTTGCTAAGTAACAGCAACTGCCTGGTAGGCTTGATGAGACATAGCGTCTGGTTCCTGTGAGCTAATTGTATGAACTGTTCCCGCCAAAAAGTTTTCTTTGTTCTTACAGAACTAGCTCTCTCACTGGCTGGCTGTGCCCTTCCTGTTCCCCCTTAACCAATACCGCTGTCAAGTACATTAGTTTAAATTGTTAGCCAATCCTTAGTAAGTACCCTACCCCTTCCTGTAAGTGACCCTACCCCTTCCTGTAAATGAACCAAGAATGCCTTTAAAAAGAGCCGGTAACCACCACGCGGCGTCTCCAATCTAATATTGGCAGACCCACTACATGCCATGCCAATTAAAAAGTGCCCTTGTTTATTGCATGAGTTTTTGCTGGTCTTTTTGGGGAGCCCAATTTGGGCACAACAGCACTAACAGCACTGCATTTTTGTGAAAAAGAAATCTTAATCTATTAATACGTTAATGGATATCTGTATTGTATTTAAGAAAAACTATTCAAAAGATTTATTGAATACCATAGTTTGTGTTTGATTTTTTTCCTATGGCCACCTCTTTTATTTTATTTGCCATAAGACTATAGTTTTGTTCTTGGCAGTTAAAAAGCCAATTCCTGATAACTATTCAAATATACAAACAAGATTCTGACTGTGGATAGCCACTAAAGTTTTGAGTGGTTTGATGCTCTCCTGGGGTGAAAAACAATAAGATGCCCTAGGCAGAAAAATAATTATCAAAATGGCAAAATTGTAAGTCATTATTTGTATCTGCGAATAACACCACAGACAAACTCAGTTTTGAAGAACCATAGGTTTGGATTCCTGCTTCTACACAACCATATAGATAAGCCATGTGGTAATTATGGTCTCTAATTGTTCTCTATATCCAAGAGCATTTGACCCCAGATCCAATTATCTGTGAAAAGTTAATCTGCTTAGGTACCTAGTAGACAACTCCGATCACTTTAACAGTGTATATTTACCATTTGAACAATGCATAACAAAGTTAAACACATGCTTAGCGATCTATCTTAGCTCTATAGTCTTCAGCTTCTACATCTCTTTCAAGGCCTTCAGTAATAGTTTTTACTGAAAAGTATCACCACAATTAACTGAAGCCTAGTGCACAGTAAGCCTCAAAAATTGTGCGCTCTGCCAGGCATGGTGGTTCACTCCTGTAATCCCAGCACTCAGGAGGCAGAGGCAAGAGGATTTCTGAGTTCATGTTTGCCTGGGCTACATAGTGAGCTCAGAACCATCCTGAACTACAAAAGCAAGACCCTGTCTCAAAAAAAATTTTAAATTAAATTAAATTTTAAAAAATTAAAAATGTGTGCTCTTATCAAATAACAAAGCTGGACAATATTTAAAATAACTTAACTGGGAATTCTCTGCTTTGCTGGTTTTAAGAATATTTGCTCCTGGCAAGCACCTATTTAAATTTTAAGTGTTTCCATCTTCAGTAATTTATTTGTTTCCTTATTAAAGCTCAAAGTAGAAACTTTATGTAATACATTGAAAATCCTCACCCTAAAGATTATCTGCTACACAAAAATTAATGGCAGCTCTCGGTTTTTGCAGGTTTGAAATTTATGCAACCTGGAGACTTTCAAAAAAAGAATATGACAAATACAAAATTAAATAAAGGGTCTCAAAAATAGTAATAGAAAATTAGATAAGAGACTATGCAAGTAAAAGGTCTTGAACTTGAATTAACTTCATAGTAAATCCACCTGGAGAGCAATTTTAACATAGGAAATATACCCTATGTCTCACTTATAATATGTATAGTCTGAAAGAAAAAAGAAAATTAGCATCAGAAAGTAGGCAGCATAGTATCCATGGTAGAAGTATGCTGCTTTGCACATTGTGTAAGGGATAATATTACCATAATTTGAAATTGCTAAGCAAAGTAATTTTCATGTACATAGCCAAATGAAACCAATAGCAAGTATCTTATATAATGTCAAAATTTTTTGTACGAAACGAGGAATCTTTAGATTCTTGTGAATTGTTTTGTTTATAGCTGTAATATCTGCTAATTTTAAATTCTTTTAATTAGTCACTATGACATGGAACTATTATAAAAACATTATATCTCATGTACAATGATTTAAAATTAAATTTTAATTTAAAAGACATTAGCCTTAATTATAAAGGATATCTCTTATGCAATAAACATTTTTATCTTCTAGCATTATTGTTTTTATAATACAGGAAATAAAAGTAGTGTAAGTTAAGGGATATTTGTCTCTTGTTCTGCAGCAGCCCATAACCCCTAAGCATATACACTTACTATCAACCTCCTCCATTTTCATGCAGTTAGAAAAACAATTAAAAATAACATATTATAAGAAATAACCCACACTATTGTACATGGTGGTAAACTTGCCAATTGTTATTGTGATCAAACTATAATTTCATAATCATTCTGTTTAATAGATAAAACTTGAAATGTTTCATAAGCAAATTAACTTCTTAATGATAACAGTTATCACCACTCCATTATTTTTTGTTGACTCTTTAATCTGCTTTGGTTGGTTTTCCACTTCCACCCCTCCACCCACACTGCTCTCTTGAAGGTCAAAATGATTTGTTTCTAAATCCTGTTTACATTCTTCAGTTGTAAACAAATCCTCTTCAAGCCCACCTAGACCACATCATGAAGCCAAGGTTGCCTAGCTTGACAAACAAGGAGGTTCATAATCCAACCCTAATTTATTTAACCACCCAAATTTCCTTTTTTTCTCCTCCCAATAGTCTCCACCTTATTTATGTTTAACTGGTTATTGTTGCTGCTATAATTTGCATGTTAAATGTGTAGAAAACTTAGTCCAAAAACTCATGTGTAGAAGATTTAGTCCTCAATGCAACAGTGTTCAAGAGTGGGGCTTTTGAAGTAACTGGATCACAATCCTAACCTTCAAATTAGATTAATCTATTTATGAATTAATAAGTTAATAAGATTTTGAGAAATAGTGATACCATTAGAAGATGGGACTTAGATTGATGAAGTAGGTTATTGAGGGAAAGACCTTCAAGGGTGTATTTTATTCCTTATCCCTCCTGCTATCTCTGTCTCTGCTTCCCAGCTACTATAATGTAAACACCACTGTTCCAACACATACTCCTTGCCATGAGATTTTGCCTTGACACAGGCCCAGAGCAATGGGACCAAGTGACCACACACTTAAACATCTGAAACTGTGAGCCAAAACAAATTTTCTTCTTTATAAGTTGGTTATCTCATATGTTTACTCACTGTGATAGAAAAATCAAACTGATGCTCTGGCCAATTCATCCTCCAGCACTTCCCTTAGACATCCCTCCTCCCACAGTTAATGAATTCCTTGCCTCTTTATGGTTCTCCTTATTATTCTCATGACATGTTTATAACTGCCCACTTAGATGTTTGACATGTCCTCCAAATTGTACTATTCTTAAAGACAAGGTGGTAAAACCAATGCTGAGTACACAGCATGTGTTCTATGAATATCTGTTGAAAAATTGAGAGACCTATGAAAAATGAACAATTTTAAATATACATAAATAACATATTCAAAGTATGGACAAATATTTAAGGTGACAGATGTGCTAACTGCCCTATTTTTGTTATATAGTACAGGTATGTCTAAAAATATTATACTGTACCCATATTTATAATTACAAATTAATTTTAAAATATCAAATAACATATAAATACTAATCAGATGATTTTTACATTTTATTCAAAAAGCTCAATTACATCAACCAAAATGTATTTAATTTCAAATAAAATATATTAGCAGTTAACCAGCACATAACTTAATTACATAAAATCACCAAATTAAATACTAGTATCTCCATATAGTAGTAAAATCAATAATTTAGTCTATATTACTGCCATAACTAATGTGGTTATTATGTTTGATTTTTCACAGAATTTACTGGCTTTACAGTCTACTTAAAGATCATTCAGTAATGAATTTATTAATGCTTTTATAATTTATGAAATCTATTAACAATTTCAAATATATAATTGCTTTCTCATATAAATATTATTTCCACAAATTGGAGGTAGTTCAATTTACTGCTTTACTGTAAGCACAAATAATATTAAAAATACAAGTTCACTTTATTTGCAAAGAACTTTTGAGTCTGAGTGTATCTTAAACAGTCAACGTATTTTTTTTTAAATCACCATTGTCCAAATGAAACAGGGAATCAAAAGAATAAGGCACGTTTTGAATTATTCAATTTGAACAGAACACAGTGTCACATCCCTATAATCCCAGCACTTTGGAGACTGAGGTAGGAGGACTGCAAGTTTAAGCCTGGCCAGGATGATTAGAGAGACCCTGTCTCAATATAGAAGTTATAAATTTTAAAAAGGAAATGGGATACTGTTCAGTGGAAAAGCCCTAAATTTAGTTCCCAAAACCAACAACAATGAAACGTCAATTCCTCCCGAACAAGATAACCCTTTCCTGTACCTTCTTTTAATTAAACTACCTCTCAGATCTGGATAACTACCTTTGAAAGACATATTTTGTATCTTGAAAGACAATTGCTATTAATTCAAATCCATTTCCACTTGGGGAAATAAAAAGTCCTCAATACCCATGAAACTTCTCTATTTTCTCTTATCCCATTCCCCTCAACCTCATCCTTATTCTTTCTTTCTCTTTTGTTTTCTTTCTCTAGTTCTTCTATTGATTAATTATGTATCACCTACCCAGTCTCCCCAGAGAGAAAGCCAAGAGTTAAGTTCTGTACCTCCCCTCATAACCATGTCCTGAGTAGCTTGCTTCCCTGACTCTGGTATCCATCCATTATTCAAAAAATTCAGACAGCTTTCTAACTGCCTCAGTGCTCATGTCTTCCCTCAAATATTCTTCCACCACCAACATAATATTTATAAAATTTGCAACTCAGTCATCAATCCTCTTCCTAAACTCTATCTCTGTCCATCAAGCATAAGTCAAGATCACACCATTCCTCCAGAACAAGCCTTTCCTGTATCTTCATCTTCATCCTTCAATCTGCTCTATCCTATACCTGTAATTAAATAAAAGTTTTTTTGAGAAATGGCCAATAAACACATTTTTTAAAATTTTCAGCATCTTTGACCATTAGAGAAATGTAAATCAAAACAACAATGAATGTTTACTTTATTCCAGTAGGAATAGCCATTATTAAAGACTCAAAACACAACATATGCTGCTGAGGTTGTGAGCAAAAAGAAACCATTTTACACTGTTGGTGGGAATGTAAACTACTGCTAAAATCACCATGGAAATCAGTATAGAAATTTCTCAAAAAACTAAAGGTAAAATTTCCATTTGACCCAGCTGTACTTCTCCTGGATATTTTCTCAAAAGAGCTAATGTGGTGTCGTACCACAAACCAGCGCCGAGGACTGCAGCCTGCATGCCAGCACCCATACCACATGAGAGCTGTGCAGAGACAGATCAGGTAGCTGGCACACAGGGGAGCTCACGGGAACCTAGGCAACAAAGGAGTCCCATGCTATTACTGCTGTCCAAGGCGGCAGTCTGCCTGCCTCCACCCAGACCAAGCCAGAGGCCAGTGCAGATGGATTGGGTAAATAATACATGGTGGAAATAGCACAGTGAGTCAAGAAAAAGGGAGATGGTTACCACTGACCAACAATTGGACCTGCAACTCTTGTAAGACAAGGGTGAGACCAGAAGGTCTTGGAATCTTCATTTCTTCTTGAGCCAAACTGAATATAACTATTACATGGAGAAGAACCTCCAAAGACACAACCTGGTACTCGGTGGACACTGAATGAGTACAGCTCTAGTACTGGAACATGTATGGAGGCCTTCAGTTAGTTCCTTCGCCTAGTCCACCATGTCAAACAAATCAATCACTAATAGAGTGACTATTGACTACAGCCATTGGTGAGTTAGTAGAGTCAGATCCACCCACAAGAGCCTGGATTCTTGCAGAGATCAAACCTGTAGGGGCTCATTAAGTTCAACTCAGGCATTATACTCAGAAACTACATAAAGGATGATGGCTACCTCCTTGTAACTAATGCACTTAGCTTGGTATATTGCTGTTGATTTTGATGCTGGTATTACTCTTTTTATTTCTTCACTCTGACAGAACTAAATTTTTTTCATTTTTTTACTTTGCTGCTACTAAATTTGTCCAACTTCCTGGGTTTCTGTCCTCTTAATTGCTTTCATCTTTGTAGAAGAGGGAACATAGTTTTTAGTTTGCTTCCTACTGCTAGGTCCCCCTGTTCTTCTCTTGTTCCCACACCCTCTCCTGTCTTCTAGTCAGAATCAATACCCAGAAGTAAAAGGCTTTCAGTCTGCCCTCATTCCTCTTCTTTCTCTATTATTATAAGAAGACGTACAAAGTTTCCAGTGGTCCTGAGGTTCTCAGTCAGCACTGCCTCAAATATGTCCCTTTAGCCTCTGTTATCCTCTGGCATCTATGAGGTTTATGAGGTCTATGTGATCTTTATAAATCTGCTAACCCTATTTCTAAATTTTCATTTTCCTTCTGTCTTCCTACCTTCCCAACTCCCCAGTAACCTTTTATTCCCAAAGGGTACTGTTGGCACAATTAAGAGTTTGTATGTTGTAAACATGTTGCTGATTAATTCTAAATTTTGGCATATGCACATACAGATAACTCATGAGTTCAAAGTTTTCAGAACACAAATTATCAAAGATTTTCATTTCCTTTACTGTGTTCAATATTGTTGATGGTATTGATTTATTATGGCAACAAAGATAATGTGATAATTCTGTTTGAATAACTCCCACAGTGTGCCAGAACTAAGAACTCTCAAAGGTCATTACAGATTCAAGGAAGAGAACCCAAGAAGGAGGCACTTCCTAGGAATCCAAAATAATAGGAAGAAAGAGAATTGCAACAAACATTGCCCTGGCAATAGGCAAGGAATTATACAAATAACATTAGAACTGGGCGTGGTGGCACACGCCTGTAATCCCAGCACTCGGGAGGCAGAGATGGGAGGATTGCTGAGTTCGAGGCTTGCCTGGACTACATAGTGAGCTCAGGGCCAGCCTGAACTATATATAAAGTGAGACCCTGTCTCAAAAAAAAAAAAAAAAAAGAAAAGAAAAACAAATAACATTAGAAACAACAAAGGAAAAGAAATGAGAAAAATATTCAGACAAAACGATCACCACCACAGGGAAATTCAGTGAAAAGGGAAATGGAGCAAATTGAAACTCAAACACCACAACTCTTTGATGTGGTAACAAAAGCAGATCTAGTAAAATGGAAATCAGAGCTCATCTCTGAGATGAAAACAGAAATACTCTTCACAGTGAAAAACTTCATTAAAGAAGAGATCAGTGCAATGATAGAATCTAAGATAGCAAAAGCAATGGAACATTTTAAACACCTTCAACTAGAACTCCAGGTTATGAAAAAGGAGAACAAAAATTTGTGAAGTAGGATCAATGAAGCTGACAACCAAATGTCAGATCTAGAGGACAGGATGGCAGCCAATGAACAGGAAAGACATAATCTATGGAAAATGGCAAGGGACCGTGAGAAATCAATCCAACAGCTTCAAGACAATTCAAAGAATAATATAAGACTGATTAGAGTCACTGAGGAAGCAGGAGACAGTACAAAAAACATTTTTTAAAAACTGTTCAAAGATATAATGACAGAAAATCACAGGAAAAGTAAAAGAATTAGACATATAGATAAATGAGGCATATAAGACTCCAAAAGGCCACAACATAAAAATATGCCTATAGGACTCCAAAAGGGTATGACATAAAAATATCTACATCTAGGGCCAGAGATTTAGGTCAGTGGTTCCAGTGCCTGCCTCACAAGTGCAAGGCCCTGAGTTCGATCCCAGTAACCACATACAATGCTGGGCATGGTGATTCATGCCCACCCGCCATCAATACCACATATCATAGTGCCGGGCGTGGTGGCTCACACCTGTAATCCCAGTACTCGGGAGGCAAAGGCAGGAGTATTGCTGAGTTCCAGGATTGCCTGGGCTACATAGTGAGCTGAGAGCCAGCCTGAACTACAAAGCAAGACCTTGTCTCAAAAAAATATATACACCCATACCTAGACATATAATTATCAAGGTTCCAGATACACAACAAAAGAATGAAATACTGAAAGCATTTAGAGAAAGAGAAAAATAATCACCTGCAAAGGGAAGATCATTAAGATCACAGCAGACTTTTCAACACAAATACTCAACACAAGGAGAGCCTGGAGTGAGGTGTTTCAAGCATTACAGGAAAACAACATCCAGCCTAGATCTATGTATCTAACAAAACTATCTTTCAGAATTGACAGGGAAGTAAGATACTTCCATGACAAAGAACAGTTTAAAAACTTCTTAAATACAAAACCTGCACTCCAAAACACTCTAAAGAATATCTTAGAAAAAAAACAGAGAAAAATACAAACTCACGAGACACAACAGAGTGAACTCACTAGACCAAACAAGAAACTGAATAGAGAAGGGGAAAAGCAAGGAAAAAAAGAGGCAAGAACAGGAAAACATGGCAGCTCTAAGTCTATCCATATCAGTCATAATCATCAATCTCAATAGACTAATGGGCCAATTAAAAGACACAGACTGGCAGACTGGATCAAGAAGCAAGATCCTATAATCTGCAGCATACAGGAAACACACCTCATCTAGAAAGAAACCTATAGACTGAAAGTAAAGAGATAGAAAACAATTCTCCATGCCACAGGAAACTGCAAAAAAGCAGCAGTGACTATTTTCCTTGCAGATAAAATAGATTTCAAACCAAAACTGATTAAGGGAGACAAAAGGAACTATATTCTCATACAGGGAACACACCAGGAGAAAGAAATAGCAATCATAAATGTTTATGCATCAAACTCTAATGTACCTAACTACATAAAACAAACATTAATGGACATGAAAAGCCAGATAACCATGAATACAATAGTAGTAGGAGACTTCAGTACTCCATTATCACAAATTGACAGATTGACTGGACAAAGAATCAATAAGTGATACTTGAGCTAAACCAAACTTTTGAACAAATGGACTTAATAGATGCCCACAGAGTATTTCAGCCAACAAAGTCAGAATGTACATTCTTCTCAGCTGCTCATAGATCATTCTCCAAAATAGATAGCATCCTAGTTCATAGAACAGGTTTAAATAAATACAAAGGAATTGAAATTATTCTGTGCATGCTATCTGACCATAGTGCCTTGAAACTGGAGCTCAAAAGCAAAAAAAAAAAAAAAATTCCAAGATCCTCACAAACACATGGAAATTGAACAACACTCTGTTGACCAACCAGTGGACCACAGAAGTAATTAAACAGTTTCTACAGTTAAATGATAACCCCATACAACATACAGAAATTTATGGGACACAATGAAAGCAGTTCTATGAGGGAAATTCATTGAAGTTAATGCCTACACTAGAAAATAGAGCAAACTCAAGTAAATGACCTAATGCTGAACCTCAAGTTACTAATAAAAGTGGAGCTACACAAACCCAAAGTTTGTACTAGGGAGGAAATTATAAGAATCAGAGCATAAATTAATACAATGGAGACATAGAGAATGATACAAAGAATCAACGAAACAAAGAATTGGTTGTTTTTTTAAATTGAATTCTTTATTGATACATTTTATATACAGCTCACAGTCACACACAACATTGGGGAATTTGTACCAGTATATGACACAAGTTAATTCTCATTTTTACCCACACTCCTACCCACCAACAACACCCCACCCCTTATATACATGCTCTTTTATTTTTTTCCAAATCATATTTATTCTTCCCCCTCATTATCTTCCCACACCAAATTCAAAGGATTGGTTCTTTGAAAGGATAAATAAAATGTACAGACCCTTAGCCAACCTTATCAAACAAAGGAAGGAAAAGTCTCAAATCCATGCTATCAGGAATGAAAATGAGGAAATCACCATGAATCCAGAGGAAGTCCAAAGAAGTCCAAAAATTTATACTCCAAAAAGATGGAAAATATAGAAGGAATAGATACATTCCTAGACACATATGAACATCCAAAGTGGAACAAAGAGGATGTTAAAATGTTAAACAACCCTATATCAATCTGTCAAATTGAAAATGTAATAAAAAACCTACCAACAAGGAAAAACCCTGGTCCTGCTGCCTTCACAGCTGAATTCTACAAATTTTTAAAGAAGAGTTAATTCCAATACTTCTCAAACTCTTTAACAAAATTGAAGGAGAAGCAATACTCCCTAATTCATTTTTTGAAGCAACCATTACCTTGACTCCAAAAGTAGAGAAAGACCCAACCAAAAAAGAAAATTATAGACCAATCTCTCTAATGAACACTGATGCAAAAATCCTCACTAAAATATTGGCAAATAGAATACAGAGACTTACTAAGAAAAAATCATACACCCTGAATAAGTTGGATTTATCCCAGAGATGCAAGGCTGGTTTAACATATATAAATCAATAAATGTAATACACTATATTAACAGACTCAAGGACAAAAACCATATGGTCATCTCAGTAGATGCAGAAAAAGCATTTGACAAAATCCAACATACATTCATGATCAAAACCCTACAGAAAATCAGCATACATGAACTTTATCTCAAGCTAACACAAGCTATTTATGAGAAACCAACAGCCAGCATCATAACTACATGGGAAAAAACTGAAACTTTTTACACAAAGATCAGAGACAAGACAAGAATGTCTGCTGTCACCACTTTTGTTCAATATAGTGCTGGAAAAATTAGCCATAGTAATTAGACAAGACAAAGAAATAAAAGGAATAAATATAGGTAAGGAAGAGGCTAAACTGTCATAATTTGCCAATGACATGATTCTCTAACCAAAAGACTGCTATACTTAATTGTCAAATTTAGTAGTGTAGCTGGATACACAGTCAATGCTCAAATATCCATAGCCTTTGTCTACACAAACAACAGACTCACTGAAAGAGAAATTGGGGGGTCAATCCCTTTCACATAGCATCCAAAAAAATGAAATACCTAGGAATCAATCTAACAAAGGAGGTGAAAGACCTCTACTCTGAAAAATACAGGACTCTGAAAAAGGAGATAGAAGAGGATATCAGAAAATGGAAAGACATCACTTGTTCCTGGTAGGGACATCGTCAAAATGGCTACACTGCCACAACTACTATACAGATTGAGTGCAATTCCAATTGAAATCCCAACACTATACTTCACAGAGCTAGAGAAAATAATCCAAAAATTCATCTGGAACCACAAGAGACCTAGAATAGCAAAACAATTTTAAGCAACAAGGATATGGCAGGGAGTATTATGATGCCCAACTTAAAACTGCACTACAAGGCCACTGTGATAAAAACTGCATTGTACTGGCAAAGTAACAGACCTGAGCACCAGTAGAATAGATTAGAAGAAATAAATCCAGATACACTAAGCCATCTCCTCTTTCACAAAGTAGTCAAACATCCTCATTGGAAGAAAGACAGCCTCTTGAACAAATGGTGCCAGAAAAACTAGGCTTTAACCTGCCAAAAACTGAAGCTAAACCTATCTCTTTCCCCATGTACTAAACTAAAATCACAGTGGGTTCGAGACCTAAATATTAAAACAGAAACAATAAACCTGCTGCAAAACAGGTTAGGTAAAACTCTTGGAGACATTGGCTTAAGCAGAGACTTTATGAACAAAACCTCTATAGCACAAAAACTAGCAGAAAGAATCAACAAATGGGATCTCATCCTATTAAAAAGCTTCTGCTCAGCAAAAGAAACCACTGGCACCTCTAAAAGACAACCAACAACATGGGAAAAAATCTTTACTAGCTGTTTGTCAGACAAAGGACTACTATCTAGATTATATAAAGAACTTAAAAAAATAAGTCCCCCAAATTTAAAGACCCAATTAAAAAAATGGGTATTTGAAATGAACAGACACTTCTCAGAAGAAGAAGTAAAAGCAGCCAAGAAGCATATAAGGTGCTCAACATCACTGGTTGTTCAAGAGATGCAGATGAAAACAACACTGAGATTTCATCACACTCCACAAAGAATGACTGCTATTGCAAAATTAACCAGCAATAAATGCTGGCGAGGCTGCAGGGAAAAAGGAACCTTTCTCCACTTTTGGTGGGAATGTAGACTTGTACAACTATTGTGGAGATCAGTGTGGAGTTTCCTCAGAAAACTAGGATTAGAGGTCCCATTTAACCCAGCTATTCCCTGCTAGGAATATACTTGAAAGAGTTAAAAGAATCATATCATAAAGACATGTATGCATCCATGTTCATAGACGCTCAGTTTGTGATAGCTCAATCTTGGAAACAACCCAGATGCTCAACAACTGGAGACTGGGTAAAGAAGATGTAGTTTTTTTTTAATGGAGTATTACTCTGCCATAAAGAGTGACAACTTTGAGTCATTTATGCACAAATGAACACACCTTGATGACACACTAATAAGTGAAATATACAGATCACAGATATGTAAATACTGTATCTTTTGTCTGGTATGAGAACCTGTAGATGTAAATGAGTTCTAGAATGAATGATATATTTTGTAAAATAGGAAATGTTCAAAGGGAATATGGTGGGGGGAAAGTAATGAGGTGAAAGAATAAATATGATTTTAAAAGAAAAAGAAAGCACACACATATATATACATACAGGGGGGTTGGGGTTGTAGAGTAGGTAGGGATATTGGTAAAAATGAGAATTAACTCATGTCATATACTGGTACAAACCCCCCAATGTTGAATGTGATCGTGAGCTGTATATAAAATGTAAAATAGGGCCGTACACTTAGCTCGATGTTTCCAATGCCTGCCTGGCAAATGCAAGGTCCCTGTTTCAATCCAAGTAATACCATTTAACAGTACTGGGTGTGGTGACTCACACCCATCAGCAATCAGTACTACATACAACAGTGCCAGGTGTGGTGGCTCATGCCTGTAATCCCACCACTTGGGAGGCAGAGGCAGGAGGATTGCTGAGTTCCAGGCTTGCCTGGGCTACCTAGAGAGCTCAGAGCCAGCCTGAACTACAAAGCAAGACCCTGTCTCAAAACAAATTAAAGTAAAATAAAATGTACCAATAAAGAATTCAATTTTTTAAAAAAGCTAACATCCTACCACTACAATACATTCATACCTGTGTTTACAGCATCACAATTCACAACTGTTAACTTATGGAAGCAACCTATATGTCCATCAACAGATCAATGCATAAAGAAATAAAGTATATTTATCGCATAATTCTTGCACTTTCTGAGGCTTTTTAGAAATTCCTCTTTCTTGATTGTCTTTAACTGTGCTGTCATGCCTCCTTGAGGAAATGATCCAAAATGTTTACCCTTTGTGATCATTTTGACTTTGGAAAAGAGCCAAAAGTCATGAGGTGCTACACTGGGATGAGACACTGAGATGTTTCTATGAGGCTGCCTTTCTCATAGGTGTCATTCAGTAGAAGCATTAACTGTATTTTTTAATTGTACTCATAAGAAAACCAAAGAGAACTTTCCAGAACTATTTCAGAAAGTGGCAAGAATAATGGGATGTGTGTTTGAATTGAAAGAAGTATTTTAAGGAAGATTAAAGACAATGTATGCTTACTTTTATATATTTTTGAAATCTAACCATTCACTATATATTTCAATCATAGCTTGCATTAAGTGGTAGACCAAGTGTAATCTTTAAGAAGTGATTAATCATGAGGGCTCTGCTCTCCTGGGTGAATCTATAGACTAGTATGATCTATTGAATCATGAGCTGTTTTATATCACACACAGTGCTTAACAGTTTCTCTAAGCTAAACACTTGATAAAAACTAAGGATGAAGAAAAAATAAAAATAACCCACTATGAAATATCTTCAATATTTATTCCACAGCTACCTCTTGAGTATTTATCAAGTAATGGGGTATTTTTTTCACAATACAAAGTCTATCAATTTCAGCTCTCAGACAGGTAGGGTTAGGACATTAATATGGGCTGGGGCCAGTATCCCAGGAACCAGCAGCAAGGGTAGATATGGGAAGGCATTTGCTCAATACCTATAAAGCCTAATGATGAATAAAAATAACCTAAAGTGTAATCTGTACGTTACATGCTAAAATCAAAGCTAAGCTACTCAATTGAATGTCCTTCCAAAGTAAGTACAAGCTAAGAAGGGGCTTCCTTTGTAGTAGGAGCAATGGGACAGAAACTGAAAAAGATACAAAAACTTCTACTCTAGGGACAGGCAGAGAAATTTCCTAAACAAAACTACACTCTGAATAAACTCAACGTGGAGCTGCTGAGGAGGGGAACAAACATATATCTGGCTTTAAGAAGATATAGCCTGATGAATAAGAGAACATCATTTAATTCTTCATTTGTGCATTATCACCTCCACCCGAGAGCTCCCTTAGGGTTTGAGACATGCCTCAGTCAAGTGCTCAATGTACACTGGATGGATAGATAATGGTAACAAAGATGAATTGTGTCATATAGACCAAGAAGGCTGTAAATGAAAGAAAGCAGAGAAGTCAGGAAGTCGAATGCTCTGAAGTTGATGCAGTCAAGACATGCACCACCAGCATGTATTGGCTCTTGCACTAGCTAGAGTTAACTTGAACAACCTGTCCAAACTTCAATCTAAAGAGAGAGTAGAAGCAAATAATTGCTAAAATCCTTTTTCTTTTTCAATATAAAATGAATTTATCTCAAATCAGATGAGGAAGCACCTCATGATCCTGCCATTCTTCGAACTGAATTGCACCAATTGAAGTGTTTTATAACTCTTGGCTCTTTTGAAAACTATAATGGAAGCATCTGCTTGAACAGAGATTTTACAGGAAAAAAAACTTAAATCCAAGCAATATCCTTGTAATATCTCTCTTGTGAATATATAAACTTTTAACCTTTTGCCCCATATATAGTTTCCACACTTGCCCTTTTTAATCAACAATAAAAGTTAAATATGTCATCCCTTATATTTTATCCATTAGCAACATACTATAAATTCTAAGTAGAAGGAGGGGTTTTCTTTGTCTTCTCATATTCTATAGTGATAAAGAAGTTAATGCAACTTTATCAAAATAATGTATGTTTTAAAATTCCTTAAAGGGCAGAGAGAAAACAATAATATGCTATCCTATTTTTAGGTTTGGTTATCAGGATTTTCATTGGTATAAGATATGGCATACACAAGCAAAAAATTCATAAATCTGTCCTACCAATGCCTTTATTTTTTTCATTATTCAGTAAACTTTATGAGTACATTATATACACAGCTCACAATCACACACAACATTGGGGAATTTGTACCAATATGTGACACAGGTCAATTCTCAAATTTACCCACATCCCTGCCCACCCACCCCCTCCCCACTCCCATTTATATACTCTTTTATTTTTTTCTGAATCATATTTATTCCTTCCCCTCATTACATTCCCACACCAAATTCCTTTTGGACAGTTCCCATTCTACAAAAACTATCATACATTCTAGAGCTCCTTTACCTCTACAAGTGCTTATATCAAAGAAAAGATCTGGTATTTGCATATCTGTGATCTATTTATTTCACTTATTAGTGTGTCCTCCAGGTGTCTCCATTTGCACGTAAATGAATGAGTCTTGTTCTTTATGGCAGAGTAATACTCCATTTTTAAAAGTCTTCTTTATCCAGTCTCCAGTTGATGGGCATTTGGGTTCTTTCCAAGATTGAGCCATCACAAACTGAGCTGCTATGAACAGAGGTGTACATCTGTCTTTCCAATGTGATTTTTTAAATTCCTTTGGGTATATTCCTAGCAGGGGGATAGCAGGATCGAATGGGACCTCCAGTCCTAGTTTTCTGAGGAATCTCCACACAGATCTCCACAATGGTTGCCCAAGTCTGCAATCCCCACAGCCTCACCAGCATTGATCGTTGGTTGATTTTGTAATAGCAGCCATTCTTTGTGGAATGAGACGGAATCTCAGTGTTGTTTTTTGCATCTCTAAAATGACCAGCGATATTGAACATTTCTTCATATGCTTCTTGGCCTCTTTGACTTCTGCCTCTGAGAAGTGTCTGTTCATTTCAGATGCCCATTTTTGAATTGGGTCTCTAAACTTGGGGAGACTGATTTAAGTTCCTTGTATATTGTAGATAATAGCCCTTTGTCTGACAAACAGCTAGTAAAGACTTTTCCCCATGCTGTTGGTTGTCTATTAGTGGTACCAGTGATTTCTTTTGTTGTGCAGAAGCTTTTTAGTAGGATGAGATCCCATTTGTTGATTCTTTCTACTAGTTTTTGTGCTACAGAGGTTTTATTCATGAAGTCTCTGCCTAAGCCAATGTCTCCAAGAGTTTTACCTAATCTGTTTTCTAGCAGGTTTATTGTTTCTGTTTTAATGTTTAAGTCTCATATCCACTGTGAATTTAGTTTTGTGTATGGTGAAAGAGATAGGTCTACCTTTAGGTTTTGGCAGGTTGAAGCCCAGTTTTTCCAGCACCACTTGTTAAAAAGACTGTCTTTCCTCCATTGGGGATGTTTGGCTCCTTTGTCAAACATAAGGTGGCTTAGTGTATCCAGGCTTGTGTCTGGATCTTCTAATCTATTCCACTGGTCCTCGGGTCTGTCACTTTGACAGTACCATACAGTTTGTATCACGGTGGCTTTACAGTAGAGTTTTAAGTTGGGGATAGTAATACCCCCTGCCATGTCATGGTTGCTTAGAATTGTTTTTGCTATTCTAGGTCTCTTGTGGTTCCAGATGAATTTTTGGATTATTTTCTCTAGCTCTGTGAAGTATAGTGTTGAAATTTCAATTGGAATTGCATTGAATCTATATAGTAGTTGTGGAAGTATACCCATTTTGATGATGTTGGTTCTCCCGACCCAGGAACAAGGGATATCTTTCCACTTTCTGGTTTCCTTTTCTATCTCAGTTTTCAGAGTCCTATAGTTTTCAGAGTAGAGGTCTTTCACTTCCTTTGTTAGGTTGATTCCTAGATATTTCATTTTTCTGGGTGCTACTGTGAAAGGGATTTACTCCTCAATTTCTCTTTCATTGAGTCTGTTGTTTGTGTAGACAAAGGCTGTTGATTTTTTGAGCATTGACTTTGTATACAGCAACCCTACTAAATTTGGCAATTAAGTCTAGTAGTCTTTTGGTTGAGTTTTTAGGATCCTCTAGGTAGAGTATCATATCATCAGCCAATAATGACAATTTAACTTCTTCCTTTCCTATCTTTATTCCTTTTATATCTGTGTCCTGCCTGATTGCTATGGCTAATGCTTCCAGTACTATATTGAATAAGAGTGGTGACAGCGGACATCCTTGTCTCATTCCTGATCTTAGTGTAAAAGGTTCCAATTTTTTACCCATTAAGTATGATGCTGGCTGTTGGTTTCTAATAAATAATGTATCAAATTGAGAAAAAGTCCATCTGTTCTGATTCTCTGTAGGGTTTTGATCATGAATGGGTGTTGGATATTGTCAAATGCTTTTTCTGCATCTATTGAGATGACCATATGGTCTTTGTCCTTGAGTCTGTTAATATAGTGTATTACATTGATTGATTTATGTATGTTAAACCACCCTTGCATCCCTGGGATAAATCCAACTTGATCAGGTTGTATGATTTTTTCTTTTTGAGACAGGGTCTTGCTTTGTAGTTCAGGCTGGCCCTGAGCTCACTATGTAGCCCAGGCAAGCCTCAAACTCAGCAGTCCTCCTGTCTCTGCCTCCCAAGTTCTGGGATTACAGGCGTGAGCCACCAGCTCGGCACTGTGGTATGTGGTATTGATGGCTGGTGGGTGTGAGTTGCCACGCCCAGCATTCTATGTGGTCATCGGAATCGAACTCAGGACCTTGCACTTGCAAGGCAAGCACTGGAACCACTGAGCTAAATCTCTGGCCCAGGGTGTATGATTTTCTTGATAACTCTTTGTATTCTGTTTGCCAGTATTTTATTGAGGAATTTTGCACCAATGTTCATTAGAGAGATTGGCCTGTAGTTTTCTTTTTTGGTGGGATCTTTCTCTGCCGTTGGAATCAAAGTGATGGTTACTTCAAGGAATGATTTGGGGAATACTGCTTCCTTTTCAGTTTCACTAAAGAGATTGAGAAGTTCTGGCATTAACTCTTCTTTAAAAGTTTTGTAGAATTCAGCAGGACCAAGGCTTTTCTTTTCAATTTCCCAGATTGATATCAGGTTGTTTAACATTTTTATATCTTCTTCATTCAGCTTTGGAAGTTCATATGTGCTAGGAATCTATCCATTTCTTCTAGATTTTCCATCTTTTTGGAGTACAAATTTGCAAAGTACATGCTTATGATCATTTGACTTCCTGTGGATCTGAGCTGATTTCCCCATTTTCATTCCTTGTAGCATGGATTTGAGCCTTTTCCTTCCTTTGTTTGATAAGGTTGGCTAAGAGTCTGTCAATTTTATTTACCCTTTCAGAGAACCAACTCTTCGATTCATTGATTCTTTGTATTGTTCTCTTTGTCTCCATTGCATTAATTTCTGCTCTGATCCTAATAATTTCCTCCCTAGTACGAGCTTTGGGTTTGTCTTATTCCTCTTTTTCTAATTGTCTGAGGTTCATCATTAAATTGTTTATTACAGTTTGCTCTATTTTCTGAGTGTAGGCATTCACTGCTATGAATTTCCCTCGTAGAACTGCTTTCATAGTGTCCCATAAGATCCGGTATGTTGTACTGGGGTTGTCATTTAGTTGTAGAAACTGTTTAATTTCTTCTTTAATTTCTTTTGTGGCCCATTGGTTGGTCAACAGAGTGTTGTTCAATTTCCATGTGTTTGTGAGGATCTTGTAATTTCTTTTGCTATTCAGCTCCAGTTTCAGGGCACTATGGTCTGATAGTATGCAGGGGATAATTTCAATTCCTTTGCATTTACATAATCCTGTTCTATGGACTAGAATGTGATCTATTTTGGGGAATAATCCATGAGCAGCTGAGAAGAAGGCTTTGTAGGGTGCAATATTCTGTAGGCATCTATTAAGTCCATTTGCTCAAAAGTTTGATTTAGCTCAAGTATTTCCTTATTGATTCTTTGTCCAGTTGATCTGTCAATTTGTGATAGTGGAGTATTGAAGTCCCCTACTACTATTGTATTCATGGTTATCTGGCTTTTCATGTCCAATAATGTTTATGTAGTTGGGTGCATTCAAGTTTGGTGCATAAATATTTATGATTGTTATTTCTTTCTCTTGAATCATTCACTGTGTGAGAATATAGTGACCTTCTTTATCTCTTTTAATCAGTTTGGGTTTGAAATCTAGATTCGGTTCTCTGCTTCATTCATCCTACTTCACAAGCTTTCGTTCTCCTTCATAATCACCTGGAGCTCTGCTTGAAGCTCTTTAAAAGATTCCATTGCTTCTTCTATCTTGGATACTATCATCTCACTGGTCTCTTCTTTAATGTCTTTCACTGTGGACAGTATCTCTGTTTTGATCTCAGAGATGAGTTCTGATTTCAATTTTACTAGATCTGCTTTAGTTACCATCTCAAAGAGTCCTGGTGTTTCAGTTTTAGTTTGTTCTATTTCCATTTTCTCTGAATTTCCCTGTCATGGTGATCTTTGTGTCTGGATTTTTGTACATTTTCTCATTTCTACTCTTTTGTTGTTACTAATGTTATTTGTTTAATTCCTTGCCTGATGACATGGCAATGTTTGTTGCAGGTCTCTTTCTATTATCTGGGGCCCTTTGGAAGTGGCACCTTCCTTGGTTGTCCTCCTTGAATCTGTAATGACCCTTGAATGTTCTCAGTTCTGACACATCATGGGAGGTATTTGAACAGAACAATCACATCATCTTTGTTACCCAAATACAATCAGTGCCAAGATCAGTATTAAACACAGTAAATAAAATGAAGTTTTGTTAATTTCTATTCTGAAGACTTTGAGCTCATGAGTTACTTCTATGTCTGTATGCCAAAATTTAGATTTAATCAGCACTGTGTATACAACATGTAGATTGTAAATGTACCCCCAGAACCCTTTGGGAATAAAAGCTCATGGGGGAATCAGGAAGGTAGGGAGAGAGAAGGAGAATGAAATCAGCTTAGCAGATTTATAAAGACCACCTAGACTTGAGAGCCTCATAAATGCCAGTGGGTAACAGAGGATAAAAGGGCATATATACAACAGTATCAACTGTATGCTGTAAGATCACTGCAGACTTTGCACACCTTCTTATAATAGTGCAGGAAAAGAAATAGGGCAGCCTAAGAGCCTTTTACTTCTGGGTATTGGTTCTGACAGGAAGATAGGAGAGGGTGTGGGGACAAGAGGTGAATAGAGGGATCTAGGAGGAGATGGCAAAACAGAAGCTAGCTGCCCTTGTTTTTTATCTTACCTGGTCTCTCAGCGCAGCTCCGGTGTGGAGGGATGCAGGAAATGGCTCCGGGCTCCTCTCAGGCCTGTGTTGTCACAACACAGCTCCCAGGTAGAGTGGGGGACGGCCAGCAGGCCACAATCCTCCATGCTGGTAATGGCGCCTGGGGTCTGTGACCTGAGTCCTCTCAGCATGGCTCGGTGGTGTGGGGACCGGCTGGCAGGCTGCAATCCTCCGCGCTGGTAATGGCTGCCATTACATATTTTTAATTATAAATGTCAACATACACAAAGTCTTTATGATTTTTTTAATTACTGGTCCACAAAAATCAATTTAAATATTGTAAATAGTAAAAACTTTTATTTGTTATAATCATATTGTGATAGAAGATGAAATATTTATAAAAGGACAGATGAGGGGCATATCTATTATAATGTAAGTCTACTAAATGAAGGGAAAAAATAATTCAAGTATGGTAAAGTAAATCAAAGTAAAACAAAGAACTCTAAAAATCAACCAAATATTATGGAAAGTTTCCAAACTGGCAAAAAGAGAAATGTGATGATCCAGTTCTTTAAATTACATAATGAAATAAAATTACTAATTTTCAGAGGATATTATTTGTAATTCCACACTTATAATACAATCATCTTGAAACCCATCAGCCTTGATTAGCCAAATGTTTCCCAAAAAGCTAAATTTGAAAGGAGAGATGGAGAGAATTGTAGCTTCAAAATAATTTAAAAATAGGCTTCAACATCTGTGCTCACATCTGAGGTTACTCTATAAGATCTGATAACTTCTTAAAATAATCTTTCTTTGCAAGGCAGTGGATTTACATCATACATTTTTAACTCTCCAAGGAAATTCTAATTACTGGTTCTAATCATTTCTGATTGACTTGACTTTTATTCATCCAAGGTATTCTCTGCTCTCTGATGAAATAAAGTCTCTAATAAAATTCCAAAAATTTCAGAACAATTTACAAGCTCCAGATGACTGAAACTTTTCTCATGTCCATTTGGCATTCAGAAAGAGTTTCACTGAATATATTCTGAGGAGTGATACATCTGGCACTAACTGAAACAAAAAACTCAACAATGACATAGTTGAAGTTATTAATGTCACATAAATGCAAATGTGTCAGTTTTGAAGTCTAAGCTTCAACACAACTACCATATATTTCATTGAGTCTTCTTACACACAGGTCACATGTTTGGAGGACATTTTAACAACCAATAACTACACATTACCTTCTGTGTACAAATTTATAATTATGTATGCTATGTATGTTATTTTAAAAGTAAAGCAATTAGCACCTGTTGAAAGCTCACTTAAATCTGTCCTTTCTCTTGTTCTTATGTGGACTCCAATTCAATGACAAAAGACAACATGAAATCAAAGAACTTTAACCTTAAAATGAGTAAAGTAACCACCTCTTCCAAGAACTTGTCTCAGTCATGTGTTAGCAATCCATATATGTGTTCACCATAAGAATATTTTCTGAATAGTAATGGTAAGTTTAGCTGTTCAAAAATACTGAATTCTTAAGCATCAGTATGAAAGCACTCCAAGAAAATAACTAATCAGCATTATTCTCACAAGAATACATAACAGCTATCAACTGACCAGTTTTTACAACTCAGAAGAATACTATAACAATGAACTCTTCCTCTAAAAGGAAGAAATTTTAATCAACATCCCAATCTTTACTTCTCCTTCAGTAACTTCATAAAAGACTATACTTTTATAAACCAAGTAGACCCAAATATTGCCTGATTTGGCCAGAATTGTAGGCTCATTTGGTGATTCATGTCTTGGCCTCTAACATACCAGAAAGAGCTACTGTGGGTCCTTGTTGGATCCATTTAGTCTACACCTACATGAGCCACTCTTAGAAATGAGCCACAGCACTAGAACACATGATTGGGCACACACTCAAAAGTGTATAGAGATTTAAAGCACACAGCACAGTGCACAGTGATTAACATCTAAATCTCTTCTAAAACTGTAAATATTTTTCCACCAAGCATATCTTCAAATTTTTTAAGTCTCAGTTTTTCCGAAGCTCAGAGCAGTTTATCAAAATGAATTTCCTGTGATCACCAACTGCATTCTGCTCCATCTCTGCATCCTGCTCCATCTCTGCATCAACCTTCAACTCTATAATTGCACCTTACTTATGAAATCAGCTATGCATCTTCATGTTGCTGCCATCCTAAGATCAGCTGGTATGGGGAGGGAGTAACACAGAGGAGCACTCAGAGCAGGGATTCTAGCACCAGACAGCCTGAGTTTGAACCCCTGCTCTCTTGCTTCCTAGATATGTGAAATGGAGCAAGCTATTTAACTGCTCTGTGCCTCAATTTCTCTTTTAAGTATGATAGAGAAATTTGGTTGGTTTCCAAAGGAAAAACCATTGTGCTATTACTAAAAGACAGAATAGGTAAGCACAAACAAAAGCAATATGATAACTACAGATAAATATGAAGTGATTATAAGTATGAAATGATGATAATAGGTACAGTATGATAAGTACAGATAAATGCTGTCAACATGTGTATAGAACTTACTCAAAAAACATCAGTGACTTCTATGATTACCCAGCTAAAGCATAACTAAGTTCAGCCATGAACTGCATTTTCTTGCTACTGTACCTTTCCACTAGGCATACCTTTAAGTTTTCCTGGGACTAAAAAGTCTTCCAGGACATACAACTTCAGTACAAAAACTGGAAAAGCCTAAGAAACCAAGATGAATCGGTTTCCCAATAAATTTCCATATAACTTTTTAGTGTCTCCTTGCTGAAGTCATTTTTTCACAGATTTCATTTATCCACAAACTAGTGAATACTGTTTAGGTTTCAACCACAAGACTTGCTGACTGCATGACTTAATTAATTAAACACCATGTGGGTCTAAATATTTTGAGTGGACTTTTAAAAAGATAAATATTTTTCTTTTATAGGTGTGTGTATACAACAAGCTCATGAAGCTAAAATTATCTTCCTAAGGCAGTGACAATTAAAGAGAGAAATAATATCTTAAATCTTTGCAAATCCATGCACACACACATACACACATCAAGTAAACTCAGAAGCTGCTCCCAGCAGAAGTAGTTGAATTCCTAGCTTTCCCAAGGACAGACAGGCTACAGTTTTGCCTAAGAAACACTCAAGGCCCATCACTCAATACATAGGACCCAGGCCCAAAACTTGAAAAGGATAAGGATTCCCAGAGTAGCAAACTGTCTTAGCCAGCAGTGAATACATTTTTCTGCTACAAGGAATTGAATTCCTGACTCAAATTAACTTGAACCAAAAGGAAATGTGTTATCTCACAAACCTGGAGTTCAGAGCTAGAATGGATCTAAGTTTGGTTGTCCCAGCAGCCACATAATGCTTCCCATGGTCCCTGGTCACCTTTGTCCTTTCCATCATTAAAGGATGGAAAGGCTACATAAGGAGAAGCAGGACAATATTATTTATTCCAATTTTAAGACATTAAAACATCATGGTAGACCTCTAGAAGTGTCATGAGATGAGGGGAGACCCAGATTTCTCCCCATCTATGAGCCAGGCACAGTGTGTATTACCTGTGAGATCAAGCTGGTTTACTCCTGGATTTTCCACCTCTGCCACTAACAGTTGGGTTTCAAGGGTGTCATTGTTTCCCTCCATGTTTAGCCTAAGAAAGCCCTTCTCCTTGGAGGAAAGAAATCTTTCTTATCAGTTCTAACTGGTCCTGGATGGGATCATGGTCTACCCTTGATGGAATAGCCCATAAAATGTCATCACTAACTGAATTCACTTAAAACTAGTCAGCAGACACCTATTGTGTCAGGAATGGGAACAAAACCAAAATAATATTGGGTCATTAGGAAGGAGGAATATGCTTACATCAGAACTTCTAATACCTAATGACAACATTCATGTTTTTGATATTTGCCCTAGGTTTCTCATTCTCTCCTCAAAACAACCTTAAGAAGTAGACTATTATTCTTCCCATTTTACAAAAGCAGGAACTGAGGTTTATAGACCTCAAAAGGTGTGTCCAAAACAGATTTCCTGATAGAATAAAAAGAAAAAGAAAAAAAATTCATTAAAATTTAAATTATTTGCTCTCATAAGACAGAATTAATAAATTGAAGAGACAGGACGGAGACTAGGAGAAAATATTTCAAAATACTTATCTGACAAAGGACTTGCAGAAAGACTATTTTTAAAAACTATTACAACTAATAATAAGACAATAAACAATGATTAATAATAATGAAGAAGAAAAAAGGATTTTAATGGGCCCTTCAGAAAAAGCCATACCAGCACACAATAGCTATAAAATAAATGTTCAACACTGGAAATCAGAAAAATCAAGTAAAATAACAGTAAAATGCTTTTTGCAAAGCCACCAGAATGGCTAATATTACAACTATCTGATAACACCCAGTTTTTGCAAGGATGTGGAACAAATGGAATCTCACCTATTGTTGGTGAGAATGTAAAATGTTACACTTTGAAGAGCACTTTGGCACATTCTTATAAAGTTAAACATACTTCTGCCATATGACCTAGCAACTCCACTCCTGAAGTATTTATCTAAAAGAAAAGAAAACATATTCCCTCAAAAATATTTCTATGCAAATGTCCAAACAGCTTTATTAATGAACAATTCAAATATCAATGAATGAACAGATAAATCAGGTATATCCATATACTGAAATTCTGTGTAGTAAAAAAAGGGAATTAACTTCTAATACAGAGGTGTGCCTCAAAACTACACTAAGTGAAGCAAGCCAGCCTCCAAAGAGTGTTTACTCTATGATTCCATTCACATGAACTGTTGCTGAGAAAAGCCTGCCAGGGAACAAGGGTTTAAGAAGGAAAAACATCTCGACTCTTGCGATAACCCAAGTGCAAAACAGTAGTGGCTTAGACTGGAGAGGCTGTGGAGCATGTGATGAAAAGCCGGCCCGCGGTGGAGATATTCTGAAAGTAAGGCCGCAGAGCCTTCGGAAGGCTTGAACGCAGAATGGGAGAGATAGACCGTGACTGCACAGCACTTTCTCTGAGCACATGGAAAGAGGAAATCACTGTTGAGAGAGTAGAGAGGGTGGGTGAAGAAGGTTGGAGAGAGGATGAGAACAGCATATGTGTTGAGCCGGAAATGTCCTTCAGATGTCCAAATGAAGATACAGAAGCAAGTCAGCAGTTGGATGTACAAGAAGAAACCCAGGCTATGGATAGAAATTGGGTAATTTTTAACGTCACTTTTCTGGAAAAAGGATGGAGGTCAGGTAAAATGATTTCAAGTGGAACTTAGAGCGAGCTGGTCACATCTTTTCACTGTACCAAAGTAAAGATCAATTTAAAAACAAAAACTTGGAGGCCGACCATTTCCAGCAGACTGAAGCCGGCACACCGGCCCACTGTATCCCAGAGCTGTGCAGTAAAGAGTCAGGTATGGACCCTGGGCACAAGCCGCACCATGGAGGGTTGAGGGCCTCCGCCCAGCCCCAACCCCACCCCGGAGCTGCGTTGTGAGGACCCAGGTCCTAGAGGAGCTGGAGCCATCTCCTGCGTCCCTCCACAGGAGGCGTGCTCCTGGAGCTGCACTGAGAGACCAGGCAAGATAAAAAAAAAAAAAGGTGGGGGGAAATCTAGCTTCTGTTTTGCCATCTACTCCTAGATCTCTCTATTCACATCTTGTCCCCACACCCTCTCCTATCTTCCTGTCAGAAGCAATACCCAGAAGTAAAAGATTCTGAGGCTGCCCTATTTCTTCTTCTGTACTATTATAAGAAGCTGTGCAAAGCCTCCAACGGTCCTACAGCATACAGTTGGTACTATTGTACATATGCCCTTGTATCCTCTATTACCCAGTGGCGTATATGAGGTTCTAGGGTATAGGTGATCTTGGTAAATCTGCTAACCCTATTTCACTCTCCTCCTGTCTCCCTACCTCCCTGATTCCCCAGTGACCTTTTATCCCCAAAGGGTTCGGGGGTTACATTTATAATCTGTGTGTTGTATACACATTGCTGATTAATTCTAAATTCTGGCATATAGACATAGAGGTAACTCCTAAGCTCAAAGTCTCCAGAATAGAATTTAACAAAACTTTTTATCTTATTTACTGTATTTAATACTGATACTGGCATTTATTGTATTATGGTAAGAAACATGATGTGATTGTTCTGCTCAAATACCTCCCAGGATGTGTCACAAGTGAGAACTCTCAAGGGTCATTACAGATTCAAGGAGGATCCCCCAGGAAAGTGCCACATCCAAAGGGCCCCAGATAATAGAAAGATTACCTTGTCATCAGACAAAGGAGAGCATTAATAACAATGAAAGAGTAGAAATGAGAAAATACACAAAAAGCCAGACACAAAGATCACCACCACAGGGAAATTCAGAGAAAAGGGAAATAGGGCAAACTGAAACTCAAACACCAGGACTCTTGGAGATGCTAACTAAAGTGGATCTAGTAAAATGGAAATCAGAACTCATCTCTGAGATCAAAACAGAGATACTGTCCACAGTGAAAGACAACATTAAAGAAGAGATCAGTGAGATGTTAGAATCCAAGGTAGCAGAAGCAAGAGAACCTTTTAAATAATTTCAAGCAGAGCTCCAGGGAATGATGAAGAATGAAAGCTTGCACACTACGATGAATGAAGCAGAGAACTGAATCTCAGATGTAGAGGACAGCATAGCAGCCAACGAGCAGGAAAGGTATAATCTATGGAAAAGAGCAAGGGAGCATGAGAAATCAATTCAACAGCTTCTAGACGACTCAAAGAAAAATAATATAAGACTGACTGGAGTCACTGAGGAAGCAGGAGACAGTGTAAAAGACATAAAAAAGCTATTGTCAGAGAGAACAACAGAAAACTTCACAGGAAAAGATATAGACATACAGATAAATGAGGCCTATTGGACCCCAAAACACCGTGACATAAAAATATCTACACCTAGATACATAATTATCAAGGTTCCAGGTGTACAACAAAAGAATGAAAGCAGTGAGAGAAAGGAAGAAAATCACCTCAAAGGGAAACCCATTAGGATCAAAGCAGACTTTTCAACACAAACACTCAGTGCAAGGAGAGCATGGAGGGAAGTATTTCAAGCATTGCAAGAAAACAACCTCCAACCTAGACTGTTGTATCCTGCAAAACTATCTTTCAGAATAGATGGGGAAATAAGATACTTCCATGATAAAGAACACCTGAAAAACTTCACAAATACAAAACCTGCACTCCAAAACATCCTAAAGAACATCTTGGAAAAAAACACAGTAAATTCCATACCCACGAGACCCAGAAGAGTGAATTCACTGGGGCAAACAAGAAACTAAGTAGAAAAGGGGAAAAGCAAAGAAGAAAAGAACCAAGAACAGGGAAACATGGCAGCTCTGAATTTGTCCATATCAGTCATAACCATTAATGTCAATGGCCTCAATGGGCCAATTAAAAGAAACAGATTAGCAGATTGGATCAAGAAGCAAGATCCTACAATCTGCTGCATACAGGAAACACACCTAATTCAGAAGGAAACCCATAGACTGAAAATAAAAGGTTGGAAAACAATCCTCCATGCCACAGGAAACTGCAGAAGATCAGGAGTGCCTATCTTGTTTGCAGATAAAATAGATTTCAAACCCAAACTGATTAAAAGAGATAAAGAAGGTCACTATATTCTTGTACAAGGAACTATCCAAGAGAAAGAAATAACAATCATAAATATTTATGTACCGAACTCTAATGCACCCAACTATATAAAACAAACATTACTGGACATGAAAAGCCAGTTATCCATGAATACAATAGTAGTAGGGGATTTTGATACTCCATTGTCACAAATTGACAGATCAACTGGAAAAAGAATCGATAAGGAAATACTTGAGCTAAATCAAACTTTGGAGCAAATAGACTTATTAGATGCCTACAGA
>PVIC010018481.1:0-31420 GCA_004025085.1 Thryonomys swinderianus
AAAAAGGAATTTCAGGATATGAAATCCGAAGAGGTGCATTATGCAGAATCTGAAGTACACACTCAAAGAAAAAGTATAGTCCCTCAAGAGGTGCTGGGGAATAATTATTAATAAATTTACTTCACTGTTTTGAAGTTATGTAGTTTTTAACATATATATACATATATAAATATATAAAAATACATATATATGTATTTATATATGTATTTATATATATATAAATACATATATATGTATTTATATATATATAAAATACATATGTGAAATGCATATATTTGCACAGTTGTCTTCTACTCTAGGGGACTGATACAAGTGAATAAAAATAATAAGAATGTAGCTAAAATGTATTTTCTTCCATTTTAAAGTTTGTGATGTGAAGTCATGTTTCTTAATAAAATGATTTATGTATATTTCAGAAAACTGTTTGAAGTTATTAAAATTTTAACCAAAAATGAGAAATATCCTTTCTTAATATAATCACTAATGATAGGCAGTTTTCTCGTTAACAAGAAACTTAAAGAATCAAACTATTTCTGTCTTTATTCTAAAGGTTCCGGAAGTCATTAAAAACCATTAATGTTTCTTATTGAAATATTATATTGTGTAATTTAAATAGTTATTAGGTAAACACCTGCTAAGTGCAGAGCACCAGGCCAAGACCCATGTAGAGAGAGACTGAATCATAATTCCCCTGTTCAAGGGAAACGTTGACTCATAAAGTCTTAGTAAAATATGGAGTATTAATAGACCAGGATATTCTTTACTAGCTACAGTCAAAGGTATAAATATATGTTTTTCAGGCATGTCTTTATATTACTCTCAAGTACGAAAAGCTGTGGACAACATTTTAAGGCACCTTGATAAAGAAGTAGGGCGGTGTATGATGCTAACTAACGTCCAGATGTTAAACAAAGAACCTGAAGACATGATCACGTGAGTAGAGTGAGCACCATTAACACTGAACTAAGAGACAGAGGAGAGTTTCTTCCCACTTATTCTTCTCATTTATTCTGTATTTCATTCTCTTATCTTCTTAGAAACAGAGTTTTAAGAATTTTAACATGTCCGGTTTGGCTCCACGGTCAGTGGGCTGACTGGGAACTGTGGTCTCTGCCCACTGTCACCAAAAAGGGTCAGGTCACATGTCACTAGCTTAAAAAAACTTCTAAATTCAGAATCCAAGCATTTTCTACCAAAGGCAAATTGCGTTTATATGATGGTAAACTCAAAACATCCTAAGTCTAGAACCATCTGTACTTTTTCTGTTTTTTACAGAAATGGGATTATATAATGCATATTATCCTGCAGCTTGCCAGTCATTTGATTTAAGTCACATTAGATTCTTCTACCAACATAACAGAGTTGAGATTAACCACGGTTATTAATATGAAAGATATCATTATGGCATTAGATCTTAACTCAGATGTTCCCAGATTATCAAAAAACATTTATGCACATTATTCTGTACTCTTTAAATATGTTAAACAATGTTTAATTTATAATATAGAAGTTATAAAAATGATTTAAAATGTTGCCGTATAATTTTATTCTCTAAATATAGTAAAGCAATAAAAGGATTTTAAAGGAAAATCATCAGTGAGATTGGTTCAGGAGCAAACTGATATATACAAAATATGCAGGATTAAATATAAAAATATCTTATGTTTTAACTGATGCCTCATATTTTTTCTAAGATTCTTCTTTATTTTTTTTTTCAATTCACCCAACTTCAGACCCCCAAATAAGGTTAAAATATTTTCATGCTAGACTTTAAGGCATATTCCTGAGTGGAAAATAACTCCTTGCTTCATTCCTCAAAAACAAAAAAAGCAGAGTAATATTAGGGAATCATATAAGCATGTAGAAGAGGGTGGAGGCCACAAACACTAATGGGAACAGTCATCCAAGTTGGATTTAAGGTTGGTGCACCACTTTCCCAGGACCTACTTAGACTATGAGCTTGAACACTGAATCTTCTGTGTTGCTCAATTTCTACCCCACATTTTCTTTTTCTTTCTTTCTTTTTTTTTTTTTGTGACTAATGAGGTGGGAGAGAGAAAGGATATCATAATTTTAGCATGTTAATAAATTTTTTGTATTATGTTAATTTAAGGAGTCACATCCCTCCCGTAAGAACCCAGAGAGCAAAGACTGCAATTCTAAGAGGAAATTACATACCAATTAGTTTCTAATCGAGGCTCGCTTTATCAGCTTCAAAGTCTAGCAGTTTGCCTTAACTTTTGGCTAGGCAGGGTCATCTGTTTTCCAATAGATATGAAAATAATCACAGCTGTTTAAAACATCTGGTGAGCAAGCTAGGAGGATGTTTAAATGCCTCACTGTTACACGTAAGCAAGTAGCAATCACCGGGCTGTAAATCTGTGCAGCTACAGAGGGCGGTAACTGAATACATCTCTCTCCTTCAGCCCATCGGAAACCACTGTACAATGACTTCCTCTCTGGAATCCTCGTACAGCTCTTTGAACAGGTCCATGAGGAAGGGCAAGAATGATCTTATGGTTTCCACAAAAGCAGAGTATTTTGCAGAGACAGGAGGATTGCTGAGTTCCCGGCGGCTTGCCTGGGCACCATAGTGAGCTCAGGGCCAACCTGAACTACAAAACGAGACCCTGTCTCAAAAAAAAAAGCAGAGTATTTTAGAAGTCAAAATATGTGTTTTGTTCTTCATATGAACAGGATTATATTTATTCTTAACAAAATTAACAAAACCATGCTAAAACATAATGTCACAGAGGAATATTGCTATTTGATTGTAGTTATTAGATTATAGAGAAGGTAGATTCTATTCATTGTATTTCTAGTCTGACCACGATTTCTACTTCCCAGAAGAAGTTACATCTATGTCACTTTGCGTTTTCACTGTTGTCTGTGTCCTATGATTCCATTAATTTATACCAATTTTATATTTAGTTCCAGAAAACTGTATCATCAGAATGTAGATCCTATTAACATGTTTTCATTTAGATCATTTGAAAGATTTGATGGGTAATTTAATTTTTCCATAAAAGCTTTTGGTACAGTAAGTTGTATTTTCAGTCAGTCACCTACTAAACAACTAAAACTTGAAATAACATCACAAAATACAGTTGTCCCTCTTTATCTAGGAGAGATTGTTTCCATGATATCATGCTCCCCTGAAGATACCAAAATACAAGCTTATTCAAGCCCCTGATTGAAAATTTCACAGAATTTCTGTATAATTTCTACACCTCCTCCCATATCTTTTAAATAATCTTTAGATTACTTGAAATATCTAATTCAATGTAAATACTACATAAATAGTTGTTTATAACTGTTTTGTAAAGGCAATAACGATAAGGGGAAAAAAATCTGTACATATTCAATCTAGGTACATTTTCCCCTCAGAATATCATAAATCCATTGTTGGTTGAATCCTTGAATATAAAGAACTCACAGAATACACTTTTCCTTTACATTTCCCAGGAATGTAGAAGGCATTATTACTATTAAACATTAATATTCTCAGGAATGTGAAAAGAGAATTTTCCATACAGATCAATATAGTTTTAAAAGTTGGAATTTCAGGATTTTACCTGTCATAACAGAAGCACTAAAGGTTCAATAATAAGGCTAGAAGCTGTGGAGCAGTGATAGCAAAGCAAACCTTTTAGAGTTGAGCACCCCAACTGCAACCCTAAACCCACTTATATGTCGCAAAGTGCCACTGCTGCAATTAAACTTGAATACTGAGGGGCCAGAGATCCAGCTCAGTGGCACCATGCTTGCCATGTACGTGCAAGGTTCTGAGTTCAATCCCCAGTACCAGAAAAAAAAAAAAAACCCTGAGTACTGAGGTTTAGAGAAAACATCTCATACATTAGCATCTTTTTGTCTTAAAAATAAATAATACATGTGCCATAGATTTGCCATCACTGCTGTAACGGAAAAGACTGACTCATCAGAGAGAAAAATTTCCAGATATCACACATGTAAGAGGTACCATTCCATATACATGGTGAAACCTAGGTCAGTGTGAAAGTCCTAGGTTCGATTCCCAGTGTGACAAAATATTGAATGTGGGGATGACTGTTACATATTTCTCCATACTGATACATTTTGACACTTCTGTGGTTCTGGTGTTTTGAGTGCAGCCCATGGGAAGCAAACCCCATGAAATCCAGCTGAATGGGTTAAAATGCCACTGATACAAGAATTTCAGAAATAGGTAGCTCTGTCTCAACATTTAAATTATTAAATTTCTTCCTTAAAACCGGTCAACCTGTATAAACCATAAATACTAGGTTGTTATTCAGAAGACGTGGATCAAATTCTAGTCTTTGTCTATATATTTAATGAGTTTTTAGAATTCTTCACAACAGTTTAACCTGTGTTTAAAGTCTGTCATCAAATTCCAGGGGTGAGAGAAAGCCAAAAATAGACCTTTTCAGGACCTGTGTGGCTGCTATTCCTCGACTGCTTCCTGACGGGATGTCCAAACTTGAACTTATTGATTTGCTGGCCAGGTAGGTGAAAACTGTACTGGGTATTATTTGACTAAAATTGATTTCATTTCTTGGTCATGATTTAAAGAAAGAAGACCCACTGTTATTTATAACTGATAAACATTTACTGAATGAAATTTACTGTTCTAGGATCTATGTATGGGCTGGAAGGAAGAAAAAAAATTTTTTTCATTTTTTTTCTTTTGTTTTTTTTTAGACAAAGATTCGCTGTGTAGTTCAAACTGGCCTTGAATTCACTATGTAGCTCAGGCTAGCTTTGAACTCACAGTGATCCTCCTGGCTCAGCCTCCCAAGTGCTGAGATTGCCCATTTATACCACCATTCCTGGCTCAAGAAATGTTTTAATGCAATATTTTCTCTACATTGTTGGTGTTTAAAATCCAATGTAGAAGAAATACATAACTAGATAACTAAAAAACCCAACAAGTAGAATGCTGCAAATTCTTGTCACAGAAAGTAGGCACATAACCCCAGTGGATTGCTGTGAACCAAGGCATGTGAATCCAGTAGAACTTGAACTGTCCTTTAAGGAGAAGGACACCAAGGGAGGGGAGGTGAAATGACTAAAGAGTAATTCATTTGGGGTCTGACTTCCTGGGGTGCCAAAAATGCTGGGAATGGGGATCCTGAGATAGTTTTAGCATTTCAGAAAACTGCCAAAATACATATTTATCAATCCCACCATTCTTCATAAGAATGCACAGTTTAACTAGAATCTAAAATTTATTTTCTTTGGGTGAAATTAGCTTATTATGCTTAGTAAGCTTGACTGTCTCCTGTTGGTCTCAAACTCTAGTTAACTGCTAGGCATGTCTTTAATTTAAAAATCAAAAATGACCTATCACCTAAAGGCGATGTCATTAGAAAGCATAATTATAAGACACACAGTGTGTAAGGGATGAGGAAGAATGAAAGTCACCATTGGCTTGGGGGAAAAGAATGAGAAAAGAGTTTGGAAACCCAGAGATGAAAGGAAATAAAAATAAGGCTGGAGAGGTTAGATTTTCAGTGGGTCTTAAGTAACAGAGGCCTTTGAGTAGGTGAAATTTTCAATAGGGGAATAACATGATTTAAACTGTCATTTGAGGCTAAAATGATAATGGTGGAGTGAAGGAAAGCTTGGAGAAGGATAACAGACATCAATGCTGAGTGAAGAGAAGATACACTGTCCATAACCACGGTTACTTCATTGTCCCTTAGCACCAAATAGTAAGCTGAGCTTCCATTCCCAGGGACTGCACATCTGGGGCCTTTGAGCATCCCATGAGCCCCATATCTCAGCTACTGTGGGCATGTCCTCCCTCCTGTGGACAGCCAGTTTGCATCCCTCTGGCTCTAATGTAACAGCTTGGGTAGCCCATTTTCCTTCTTTTCACTTCCTGAAACTAACACGAAGAGTTTACTGGATGTAAAGGTTACTGAAGGTCCTTTACCTTCCTAACCGTATGTCCAAGCCTTCCACCTTTCTCTCTGGTGTTTGGCACCTACCAGTGTTAGCAGCCTTTAGCCCGGAGATCCTTCTCCTTTCTGTGGCATGTTTAGGACATACTGTAAGGAGATAAAGTTGTAAGCAGTTGCCACTTACACCTTTGTGAGGGCCTCCTCACTGGATGTCATGGGAAATGGAGGCACAGAGACAGAATCAACATGGACTAATGAGAGAGTAGTTCCAGCTCTGGATCAGATGACCCAAGAAGAACAAAGGGTAGATTTTCAAAGACCGGAAACAAAATGACTTGATTGAGGTGGAAAGTGGGGAGTAAAAAGATTCAGATACCATAAGCTTCATCCACTAATATTGAGTCTTCAAATCTAAAGGCAGAAACTCAAAAACATTAACACTGTGAGTTAAGTGTCAGAATGACCTGGAAACATGAAGGAGTCTCCCGTCAGTTTGCCATGGACTAGAGAAGAAGTGTTACCATGGAGAAGGAAAAGGCCGGATGTGGCCATGAGGAATTACTAAACTAAAATCCCTCCTCCTCATGACCATGTACTACTGGTGAACAGGAGCTGCTTCCTTATCAGATTAACCATCTTAAAATGACAATTTTTAATCATGTGATTTCACTCTTTATATTCTGCTGAGACAGGAAGCATGAGAGAATGGGAAGAAAACAGAATTATTTTGAAAGCCTAAATGTTGTAGCCATATTTCCATTTTAATACTTAATGTGGTCCAGACAAATTGTTTGGCCACTCAGTCTATCTTTTCCTGTGATAAAATTTGGTTCAAACTGGAATGGAGCTGCCTGTCTCCCGTGGATAGGGCTAAATGCAATGTGACTTCTGCACTCTGTTTAATCAGAGGGAAAAAGAATCTACATGGAAACTGATGTAGAAGGAAAGTTCGCTTTATTCAGCAAAGGTCCACTTCCTGGTAATATCCAGTAAGGCCTTTGAAATACCAGTACTTTAAGATGGCACATGACATTCTGGAAGTGTCTGATGCTGTTTTGCAGTAAATATGTGGGAAGCACTTACCTCTAGAATCACCTTGATAGCCTGATCTGGTGATGCTGGAATCTGAGGCTGTGGTGCCAGGCATGTGGGGAGGGAACGCTGTTAGACATGGTTGGAATGTCAGTGCTATTTATAGCATATCCTGTTTATTATTATGTACATTCTTATGAAGCCCAAAGCCATCAACACAATTTTTTATGAGGGAAAAAAACAAATATTGAGAGCTGAAGAAAATATTGGGCTGTATCAGAAGCTCATGAAGAGACCTTTTTCATAATCCTCAAAAGAAACCAGAGGCTGTTCTCCTTGAGGAAGGCATACCCAGAGTGTGGGACCTGCACACTCTGACCTGTTATCCTATGAGGAAGTGAGTCATTTGGATCCCTATGAGGGTCAGAGGACATAAGTAAAGTAATTCATTTACTCACAACAAATGGGGGTTTCTTTTTTTTATATATGTACAAGTACCATATAAGTCTTCAGTCCCTTTGTCCCCCTACAATGTAGTTGCATTTGGATGAAACTGACTTGAGGCAGTATTTATGGTCTAGTCAGAGTTGGGACTTTTGATTTCAGACATTTCACACCCATGTCCATGGTAAATTTCTACTTGAAATCTTGGTTTGCCTCTAAAAATTGAAAAATAAGACCAATGTTCACTCAGGCTGTAGTCCCTGTTGGCTCAGTTTTCTGTAAGGAGTTTCAGGGATGTGTTCCACATAATCTCCAGGAGGCCCTTCCCAGCCTTCCTGGTAACAGCTAAATACCGCAGACACCAAAACCTCAGACTCATGGTGTGCTGAACAAGGCGGTGGTGTTTGGAAAGCAGCAGCCACACCTTCTCCGAGCAGCTCGTGGTGGCTGAGGGGAGGAATCTCTGTTCAGGCTTTGCTGACTCGGTTTCAGTTCCCTGATTATACTGCTTTCCTGCCCTTAGCAGAGCCTGCTCCGCTTGGCTGTCCGGGTTCTCGAGGATTCTCTACATGAAAAGGGGAGTTTACTTCTCTCCTTAGCAGTCACTGTATTTTCTCTCTACCTTCTGAGCTGTACCATTTGACCACAGAAGAATCTTTTCCCCGAGTCCTGTCATCTGTCACTTCTTACTGTACCATATGTGCAGAGGGTCTTCTGTTCAATTCTTACCCTCCCTCTCAAAATTTTGTCTGTGTTAATACCCATTTCATAGAGTCGTGAGAATTAAATAATGCATGTATTCACTTAGCAAAATGCCCAGCACATGATAAGCTCTCAGTAAATGCTACTTATTATTTTTAGGTATATTCAGATTTGAATAATTCATGCCATGTTATATAATACATTTTATACATCATGTTAGGTTAACTGGGTACAGAGTCTTCCCAGTTTTTACACAGGAAGGCTGAACGTCAGGAAAAAAAACTGGCTTCCTAAATTCATAGAATTTTCCTGAAACCAAATATCATTTCTCTTATGCAAAGTAGTACCTTTCACACAGTGACATAATTCATGGAAATGTCAGGGGCGATGGCATACACAATTCTAGATCTTCCATGGTATCTGAAATGTAGTAACTATTCTGCTTTTACTTTTCAGCATCTGTTAGTGTTATGAAAAGTGATTAGCTCTGTGTAGCTGAGAAAACTAGTTTCAGTTTTATACACTGCCTCAGTAATTCACTTAGTCTCAGGTTTTAAGTGAGATGCAGTTTAAAGCACTGTACACAGCTGCATGTCCATTCCTCAGCGCCCCCAGAGGGTAAGTTGCCTCCACTCTTGATTCCCTAGAGCACTGGCTGTCAGGCAACCTACAGCAAGCCCCCGTTTTGGGAACCCTCCTCTCCCGGGCTTCATTTTTATTGCCCTACTCACCTCTTCCTAATAATATTTTGTTCACCTTGCCAGAGTTTAGAGAAGGCTTCTCTTAGTTGACCCTCAGGATAGGGCTTGTGAAATTCAAATCACCCCCCTTTCATTTGCATAACAAATGAGCAATCAAATTGTTACTAAGCTGAATCTGAAGCTCACCTGTATGGAGGTGGTTTGCATTAAAAGTTATTTGTATGATCTGACCAACCAACGAGGTGGCCTTGTCCAAATTCAGGTTTTGCGCATTTTAGAAAGTGCCCTTAATCAGCAGTCACCTTATACAGGTAGCACATGCCCTTGGGATTACACCGCTTTCTGGCTGTGATCCCTACAGACAGGGCCCCACAACACTCGGAGCAACACGTGTGACCTGTGCAGAATGCAACTGCCTGTTTTCCTGTCGATCTGAGTGTTTACCCCACAGTGCTCCTGTGCCCACCGCCTACAGGGACAGATGGAGCTGGTGTTGCAGTGTTGCTCTCTTTGGATGTATTTTATTCCCATGTCCCTGTGTAGGTCTTTTAAAGTATCCCCATGGTTTTATTTATGTATAACCATGTACCTGAGACTCTGTTTAAGAATCCAGAAAACCAGATTGGCATCTTGGAAATTTTGCCTGTGTGTCCCCCAAGCTACTCAAACCTCTTCAAGTTGCTTATTTTAAAGTCTCTGTGCTCTCTTCAGGTTCAGACTCTCTTGAAGGGCAATTTTTTAATTAAAATTGTATTCATTTATCTTGTAATCAAATCTTGCTCTTCCTTTTGTGGTCCAGTTTCTCCACCTATACCTTGGGGGAACTGCCAGTTCCTCATCCTCATATTTGCTTAGATAAGGGAACCTAAAAAGATTTATTGCTTTCCTGCAGGTGTTGAGGACCCAAAGTGGCCAGTTATCTTTTTTCACTTAATTTTGAGTCGTCTCCTCCTCTTTAGCTAGCTACTTTTTTTCCCTATGTCATGTTTTATATAAATCTTATGTATTTCACAAAATGATCTTTGATCATCTGGTTGAAATGCAACAAAAGCAGAAAGGAGAAAGACCTGGGTGGAAGAAATGGTAGCCCTATGTGGCAGATAGCTTCAGGAGCAGACAAAGGGAGCCCTGTCCCCCTCTCAGCTCTCCTGCGCCCTACCCCACAGCATGCCACGGCACTTATATTGATGGGTTATTTTCCCTTGGTCTCAGTTCTGTAACAACTGGGGCCTCTTCCACAAACATACTACTGGGCCTTCTATCCCTTAAGCCCATTCTGTAGTTTTGAGTCTTTATCCTCTGTCGGTACTTCCAGGCCCTTTCACTGGTATGAATACCATCATTTCAAGAGGTGCGGTCTCCTGGAATAGCAAGGACTATGTAGCCTTGGGGTTCCCAAAGACCTAAAATGATCCTACTTTATGTGCTAAAAGTGAAAACAAATTCCTGATCACAAATTGTTCCTAAAAGCAAAGATAGGTGACAGTAGAATTTATTGCATTTGGATAGCTGAAATATTGGCCCTTGTTTACAGGCTTCTTCTATGTAGACCATGTTATGTGTTTTATTTTTAGTGCTTGCCTAATTTCATCAGTATCGGCTTGCTAAGGTTGCTAAAACAAAGTACCACAAACAGGATCAATTAAATGGCAAAACATTTCTTTTTTCTTAGTTCTGGGGGCTAGAAGTCTAAGACCACAGTACAAGCAGGCTTTCTTCTTCTGAACACTTGAGACAACACCTCTTCCAGGTCCCTCACCTGGCTTCTGGTACTTCCTGGCACTCTCTGACATTCCTTAGCTTTTCTTAGTGTCACTCTTACCTTCACATGGCATTTTCCTGTCCACTTGTCTCCAGAAGTTTTTTATTAGGTAAGAGGCCCACTTCATTCTTGTATGACCTATCCTGTCTAGTGACATCTGCAAATGCCAAACAGATACACACTCTTAAGATGTGAGTGGGGCAGGAGTTTAATAGATGAGTTTTATGTAATCCAACCCATTATTATTGCTACCCTCTAATAACATTTATTCTGCTCATTATCGTTTCTTTTCCTAGTCCTGTGTTCCTGGTTCTAGCCCTGTCTGGAAAATGGAGGTAGCAGCTTATTTTTTAATACATGCAGTAGCATAAACAGGTCTAAATGTAATAAATAAGAAAGGTGAGAAAGTCTTTAAACTAGAGAGTGAGTGGGTACTTCTTTGCCAAATGCATGGATCTTGGATCTTTTATCCCCGTTTTAATCAAAGAATTTCTATATTATACATGGGGGTTGTTGCTGTTTAGAGTTCTCCAGAAAAATAGAAACTTTAGGATGTAAATACCGAGAGACAGAGATTTAAGGCCTACAGACTTGGGAAAGGAGGTGTCCTGGCATGTGTGCAGAGGCTACCTGCTGCAGTCCAGGAAACAGTGTTACAGATAAAGTCTGAGGCTGCCCGCTGGAGAATTCAATCCTGAGCAGAGAGATCTGTCTTCTGTTCCAGTCAGGCCTCTGCAATGAGACCCACCCCTGATGGAGGGGAATCTGCTCACTCACCTGCCCATTTGACTACTAGTCCTGTGCAGAAACACCCTCCCAGAAACCCCCAGTGTAATACTGCAAACAGGGACCAAATATCCGGGCATTGTGTCCCAGTCAAGTTGGCATGGAAAATGAACCATCACAGAGTCCAACAGAAAACTTTTTTGGAAAAAAAGATGGATCTGCTGCTGGTTGGAATGTAAAGAAAAGTTTTAAAATTCCCACCTTAAACAGTCTTTAATTGGAAGCCCAGGTTAAAGGCCTATTTTCTCTCAGCACACTGATTTTGCTAGTAACTATGGATTTAAAGGCGTCGGCTTCCCTGAAGAATTAGCTTTGATCCTGCTCCTTAGCATCTTTGTAAGAACTTCATATGCTTTGAGACAGAAAATACATTCCCTGAATCATTGTAAATCAGCAGACTAAAGAGCTTTTCATCTGGTTTACATTGTCAAATTTGGACTGATTCATGTGCCTTATGTTTTAGAGAGTAAGAAAGGAGTTTGCCTAATCCATCCACCTTTGAAGTACTCTACTCAGTAATGTATGATGGGCCGGCTTAGACTTGTTTTGTGGAGGGGAAAATGGATGGATTAAGGGTTAGAAATGCTATATTGGAACCCAGTGTCTCCCCTTCATTGCCTGTGAGTCACTTCCTTAACTCTGCACCGTCTAGTTTGGGGAATGGTGTCTGCTCTCTGTGTGGAGGCCACTATGGGCCTGGCTGTGTTTGTCAGTGACACGAACACACTGTGCATTCCTGAGCCATGGAAACTCTTTTCAGGATCTTTCTCTCCACCTCGCCCTTCCTTACTATCCTTCTGCTCTGGGTCAGGTCCTCACCACACATTGCCTATGGCCCTATAGCAACCTCTGCCCTCTGTAGTTGGTCTTACTTCCTGTCCAAGGCATCTTCCCTTTTCCTGCTTCACTTGCTTCACATTTGTGAAGCCAGTCATGTTTCTTCCTACATGTTTCATGTAGTGTTTGGGGTAGTGTTGGCATTCTTCTAATGACTTGGCTACCATTTACTCAGTGTTCACTACATGTTCTTTGTGCTGGTTAGTACCAAGCGTGGAGCACCATGCTGAGTCTTACAGACTTACGAGGCACAGTGCACTATTCCAGTTTTCCAAATGACAGATTTCACTGAGGCTCAGAAAGATTAGGTGACTAGACCAAGAGTACAAGGTCACATAGTGTACACTGATTCAGGCATTCTTCCTGCCAGTGTAGTCCCTCTTGGTGGTGCAGAGACCCCTCAGTAGACGGCCCTGCTCCCTTCCCAGTGCTGCCTCACACCTTCTCATGTACATTCACTTCCTAACAGACAGCCTTACATCCTGTATGCCATACCCAGTGCATCTAATGCCTGAGTCTTACAAAGTTGTCAAAGTATTTGTTCTAACAAATAAAAGACTGTGTGAAATAACTCATTAGCTATAATTCTATGTACTGTCAAGATTTAATATTATGATGCCATTTAATGTTATTTGATAATACTGTCTTTATTATTAAACCATAAATACCTTGAAATCATTCCATTCCACTGAGTAACAAAATACTATCAACATTTGGCATTGTGACTATGTTGGACCAGCTCATTCTGTGTCCTCAGGAGCTGTCCTGTGAGTGGTAGAATGTTCAGCACCATCTGCACATCCACGGAGAGAAAGTGCACACCAAGCTGTACAATGACAAAGGTCTTCCAGTGCTCCTCAGTAGCCCCTGAGGGCAAGCTGATTGAGGGCCGTTGGCCTACTTGCTCATGTTACTGAGCTTCTGGCTGTGTCATTTTACTTGTCCAGTAAAATGTGTATGTTTCCAGTAAGTCGTTTTGGGTTTTTTTGAGACAAGATCTCACTTTGTAGTTCAGGCTTGCCCTAAACTCACTATGTAGCCCAGGCAAGCCTCAAATTCAGCAATCCTCCTACCTCTGCCTCCCGAGTGCTGGAATTACAGACATAAGCCACCGTGCCCAACACTGTGGTGTGTGGTACTGATTGCTGTGGGCGTGAGTCACCATGCCCAGTGGTGTTGTATGTGGTTGCCAGATATCGAACTCAGGACCTTGAGCTTGCTAGGCAGGCACCGGAACCACTAAGCTATATCTCCAGCCCTCCAGTAAGATTTCTCAACCCTAAAAATAGACTTGGAATTTTTACTGAATAAGTTATTTTGTACTCAGTAATGTATCAAAAAGTAATCATACTGTGCACCTGAATGCAGCATGGTATGTTGGATTGCTTTCTGAAAAAGAAAAAGGACAATAGTAAAAAACTGGAATTTGAATGAAGCCAGTAGTTTAGATCATAGCATTATATCCATGTTAGTTTCTCAGTTTCAATAAATGTGTTTTGGTTCTATAGGATACAGACATTAGGGGTGTAATGAAAGCTATAGGAAAGCTGTATTTTCTTTGCAGCTCTTCACTAAACCTAAAATTAAAATTTTTTAGTTTTAGTATTCACATATGTCACTTACTAAGAAAAAAAATAAAAAGATACATTTTTCAGACACAAGTAGAAAGAGACCTGTCGGTGTTCCTCTTGGAAGAAAAGTGAATAAAGTCAGTGATTTTTTTTGTCTGTGCTTCACCCTCCAGGCTCTCGATTCACATGGATGATGAGCTGCGACACATTGCACAGAATTCTCTTCAGGGTTTGCTGGTTGACTTCTCCGACTGGAGAGAAGATGTTCTGTTCGGCTTCACCAACTTCCTGCTGCGGGAAGTGAACGATACACATCACACGCTCCTCGATTCCTCCCTCAAGTTGCTGCTGCAGCTGCTCACCCAGTGGAAGCTGCTCATACAGACTCAAGGAAGAGTGTATGAGCAAGGCCACAAAATCAGAAATTCAGAGGTGATTTTCCCAGGCTCCTCACCAACTTCCGTTCTTTCCAGGCACCATCTGTGTGAATTGAGTGGTAGCCCAGGGAACTCCGAGTCCTTCCAGCTACCTATAAACTTCCTTTAGCACTGACCTTTACTTCTTCAACCTACGTACACTAAAATCAAGACCCTCAAGTCAGGCTTGTTACCACTGAGAAGGCTGTTTACGGAGTAGAAATACATATAGAGATATGTAGATACATATATTTTGCAGAGAACTCTAATCACAAAACTCTTCGTAAGAGCAAATGGCTATAGGACAGGAAGTTAGAGCTAGATAGGGGCATGGATATCGATACCGATATGTAAAAGTTAGTCATCAGCAGATATTTTGTTCTAGATAGTGAACATTAATTGTCTGCTACTCACCAAGAATAAAATGTAGTCTGTGGTTTCTTGATCCTTTCATGCAACAGTCCTCCAAGGTGAAAATGAACAATAACATTTGGGAGAATGGCCCGAGGAGGGATGCTGTGGGAGAGCCAGGGTGCCCACTGCCAGGCACCAAGCTGGCATCGCAGGGAGCAGATGGACACAGGTCTGGCCAAAGACGAGCGTCTCTGAGGGCTGAGGCCTACGAAGGCTCTGGTGACAGCAGCCTCCAAGGCACAGTGAGGGTCCCAGATGGCCAAGCTCAGAGATGACGTTCAAGTCCCTTTGTCCTCATGTGCCACACACGCCCTAAAATGATGTGTTTGGAAAATGAAAATTAAGGCGGAATCTGCCCTCTCCTATGGTTGGCTTTTGTATTAGCATCAGGTTCACTTGGTTCAACTTGGGAACTTTCACAACCCATTACGTAAATGTGCAAAACCTTGATTAGACTCTAACACAAAACACATACAGAAGTCCAAATAGAAAGGGAAATGTTTGAAAAAGTGATTTAATCTCTAAGGAGAACAGAAGTGAAACCAAAATAGGTCACTTTGATTAAATGTATAGTATAACCCCAAAGAGTACGGCAGGAAGCAGTGTTTTTTCATTAGCATTACAGCCTTTGAAAAGTTCTCACCAGTGATAACAGATGACTGATACTTTGAAACCAGCAACTGATCCATAAAGCAAGAAGGGATCTAGGACATTTCATAAAAAAATCACAATCTATAAACATGTCTGATTTTGAGCTATCATAATATATTTTAATATCATAAAGTCAGATTTGCATTATTATTTTGCTGACTATGAAATGTTCATGTGACCCAGCAGCTAATTCCAAATGGCTCCAGCCACAGAACTCAGTCAGAACGTGGCCCGCACTGCAGTGTCCTCCATGCCGTGGAAGGGTTTGCGCTGGTTTTACTCTGCAGCTTCCAAGTGGCCACGCGCAAACTGTCCGTGTTAATACTCAAGGAGATTCGGGCTCTGTTCGTTGCCCTGGGTCAGCCTGAGGTATGGATCATTTTTCCACATTTTCCAGTTCATTTCTTTTTGGAGTGTAGAGAAAAACCGTTTTGTTGTAAAATGTAAACAGTAACTATAATGTATTGTGGTTTTATGTCAAATGTGTCAACACATAATTTTTGCTTCATAGGTAGGTTTTAATTGTGTAATAGCATTCTTGATGTCGTAGAGGTAAGTAGTTTACTCTGAGAGCAGTTGGGAAAAGCCTGTTCCTGCTTCACTAAGGAATGTTTCTGTGCTAAGAATGAAAGAGTTTGGTACATTATATATACACATCACAATTACACTCCACTTTAAGAATTTGTACCAGTATATGACACAACTTCTTATTTTCCCTCTACTAACCCACCCTACCTCCCCCCGCCCCTATATACACAAGCATTGTTTCCTTTTTACCATCAGTTTTTTCTTTCTTCATTATTTACTCCTAAACTCCATTACCCTTTGAATAGTTTCACAATATCAATCATACATTCTAAAAGACATTTATAACTTTAGTTTCTCATAACAGAGAAAATATACGACATTTACACATCTGTGATCTATTTATTTTACTTATGAGTATGTCTGAAGGTGCATCCGTTTGAGTATAAATAATTCAATCTCATTAAGAATGAATTTTAAGATTAATTTAGGTTATTGGTCATATTGGCATACATCTAATTAAGAAGATACTACATTTATTTTAGAGAATTAACTTCAAAAATAATGCATGTCATTTAAAACAAGGCACCCAAACAAATAGTCTGGCTAAAAGGAAATTGTTTATTATTGATGATGGTAGAAAAATGACATCACAAGAAATTATGTTCTCCCGAGATAGGAGAAGGAAGCCACCCATTAAACATGATCAACACCAGCTCATTTCCTGTACTTGGTCAAGTGCTGTACACACGTTGTGGCATCTGACCAAACTCCACAAAGGATGATGAAAGAAAGGCCAGCTCTGGGTGTCACCCTACTTCTTTTTAAAATGCTACTTTCTGGTTTCTTGTTCTAAATTACTAATCTCGATCTCATGATGCTCAGTATGGTCACTAGTAAAGTTCATCCCCATGCTTTCTGTTCACATTTTTCCAGATAACCTTTGTGGGCCATTTCAGGGCCATATCTCTGCTATCTAGTAAGGATCTCTAAGACATGCTATACTCCAAGGAACTACTATTAAGTTTCTAATTGTGGTAATAATGATACTGTGCACATGGCAGGCACTGTTCCATATCCATATTGCACCATATTATTCAGTTCACCCTCATAATAACCTAAAAATTCATTTTATTCTTATCCCAGTATGGCCACTGAAGGTGAGGTTTAGAGAGGTTAGGCCTTACGCCCAAATCAACCCCTAGGATTTGACATAATGAGATTTATATGTCTCTACATTTCCATGTTCTTTCTTTCCACTCAACCAGACCAGTGGTGACAAACCTTTTTGAGCTTTCAGTGGTAACAAATAGCTGCTGCCCCTTGATGCCATAGATTCTCCACCAGTGAACCAGACTATATCGCTGATGTTCTCATATGCTGTTTTCTTTGACCAGTCACAAGAGTTTTTAAGCCACATTCATGAGTACATATATTTCAGGGCTGTCCTGTAGGGCTTCAAAAAACTGTTTATATTTTCAAGCTCTTCTGTAATAAACAATGACAGATGTGAACATATCCTTATACATGTATGTATTTAGATGTTTGTTATTTGTGTAGAACTTTCAGTAAAATATTCTCTCTCCCATTTTAATTTTCTCCTCTTTCTCAAGTAGCTGTATAGCACACAGATACCACAAAGAATGTATGTGATCAGTATCATTCCTTTGGGACTAAAATTCAAACAGTTAACATTAATTAATTATTTTAGCAGGCCAATGAGTTAAAATAAGTACCATTTGAGTGGTCTGTGAATGCATGTTCTTACACAGTTTTAATTTTGTTGCATTAACAACATAAGTACTTCGGTGACCAATCCATAGTTCTAGTACTTAGAGTCTTGTGTATTTACATGAGGCTCTGAAATTCAGGATTTGTCTTTTCAGACAAATATAAAATTAAAACCTTAAATATCTCCCACTGAAATTGGAAGAACTAAGCTTAGAACTGCAGGAAGTTTTATTCAATGCCTTTCCTGTTCTTGGCACTCTCTTCTCTATGAGAAAACCCTTATAAACTGCTGGCCTTGATGTATCCAAATGGGTGGATTTGGGAAGGGTTCCTCCTTCCTGAGAGTAATCACCTCCTCTTTGCACAGGACGATGACAGACCAATGATTGATGTCATGGATCAACTCAGTTCTTCCATTCTCGAAAGTTTTATTCATGTAGCAGTTTCGGATTCAGTAAGTATACATTTGCTTCTGTTTGCTAATAGTTCTTAAGTATAAGCTCAGGACCTGTCTGAAAAAGACAGTCAGGAATTACTTAGCAAATCTGGGGCTTATATCAGATTAATAAGTGATACACAGGTACTTAGGAAAACAAGACTAGCTTTTCTCATGATAGTTAACAGACATTCAGCTACATTTAAGCCAAAATGTCAGTCTTAGGAATATAAATACTATTTAAATCTACAATTTCAAGTAGTACTAAGGTGAGGCATTGTGGTGCATATTTATAATCCCAGCATGCTGAGGCAGAGGAAGGAAGATCCTAAGGTCAAGCTCAACCTAGGCAACTTAGTCATTTAGCAAGAACCTGTCTAAAAAAAAAGAAAGGCTGGGGATATAGCTCAGTGTGAAGGCCCTGGATTCAATCCCCAGGATCACCAAAGAAAGTGCTCAATATCCTTAAAGAAAATTAATTCTGTCTTTGACCTTTGTATTTAACACTTTGTATGTCTCAATATTGTCCTTAACTCATTTATTAAATTCTTAAATATAGTATTAAATTCTTAATATAGTAACTTCTATTTATGTGGAGCTCTGCAGTCCACAGGATACTTTAACAAGTATTATCTCATTTGACCCTCACAATTATTGAAACTTGAATACATTTGGGAATGGAGAGCTGGAGATGTAGGTCAGTAGAGTATATACAAGGCCTTGGGTTCTATGTCCAGCTCCAAGAAAAATAAGAACAAAAGAAACATTAAGGGCAGAAAGGCTCACCATTACACAGAAAGAGAGAGATAGGGCCCAGACTTGTCTGGTTGGACTTCGAATCTTGTAGAGCTTTATCTGTTACATAAATACATTCTTCCTTTAAAAAAAAAACGTATCCGTAGTTTTCAACTTCCTGTGCAAGTTAAATAGAAATAGAAATTGATTTTTGTTATCTAACTTGTATGATAAGAGTACAGTAAGGGAATCTGGATTCGTTGCAGTTGAAAAACTGAAGAAAGAGGGCCATCTGGGGCAACTAGCAGAATCCACATGGCTGATGCTTGAGGCAAACATTCGGATACCTGCTGAATACTTAGATCAGAATATAAAACCTGAAGACATTTGTGTCCTTTTGCAGCCTTTTCCAAGATTAAATAGATTCTTATTTTTTTGTAGCTTCGTTCTTATTTATAGGCATAATAATAAAAATCACTAAAACTATTAACCAGGCACAGAGGACCTTAACAGTAATAGTGAAATAGTCCTACTTCCTATAGAAGTTCCAATTGCTTTTAATATGAAATGGAGGAGTCAACTTTGTTGTATATGCACATGTTTTATTCATGTGATTTTTTGTTCCATTCCTCAAAATGAAAATCTTTAGCCACCAGTAGCCAGGTCAGCAATATTGCCCTTAGCAAGAGGAGCAGATAGGGGAGCAGAGGAATGGGGAAGCAGTGCCAGTTTCATCCCAGTATATCTACATCCATTATCTCATGGAATTCACCAAAAGATTAGGTGAGATCACCACTGTAACTCCCAACTCATAAATGCAACAGGCAGGGACTCTGGGATTTTCAGTGTTTTTATTTCTGAGGTTACAGGGCATGTGTTAAAATTTCATCCATCTCTGAAGTTTCAGGTCCTCCCTTTTCAGCCTATTAAACTTTGAAGCCTCTACATATAGACCAAAATGTAAAATGGTTCACTTTAGATGTCCAGTAAACAGAAAATCAATTTCCTCTCCTAGCACAATGGCTAGGTTACCTGAAAACTGGTAACCTCTAAACCCTGGTATCTGTACTTAAAATAGAATAAGATGCAAGACCGTATCCATCTGTCAGTATATATGTTTCCTAGAGGCTTTAAATATGATTCTGAAAGAAAATAAAAGAGCATGTATATAGGGGGTGGGGAGGTGGAGTGGGGAGGGATATGGGTAAAAATGAGAATTAACTTGTGTCATATATTGGTGCAAATTCCCCAGTGTTATGTGTGATTGTGAGATGTATATAAATTGTACCAATAAAGAATTCAATTTAAAAAATACATTGTTTTGACTTGATATCATAGTACAAGAATAAGCAGTTATATCAAAACATCCACACAGTGGCCAGCACAAAAAGAACTTGTGCTGAACCATCTCTCTCAAGTCAAGAGAAAGTTATTTCAGGGCCCAGGATTTAGCTCCAGTGGTACTGTACCTACCTTGGAAGCACAAGAGCCAGAGTTCAATCCCCTTTACTGCCCAAAAAAAAAAGGGTATTTCAGCCTAAATAAACAAAAAGTCACAACTTAAAAAAAAAGTTTAGATTAAATGCAGGGATTAAAAAATGTACCTCAGCCGGGCGTGGTGGCTCACACCTGTAATCCCAGCACTTGGGAGGCAGAGACAGGAGGATTGCTGAGTTCGAGGCTTGCCTGGACTACGTAGTGAGCTCAGAGCCAGCCTGAATTACAAAGCAAGACCCTGTCTCAAAAAAAAAATGTACCTCAGAGATGAATACCTTTCTAGGATTATAAAGTAGTAAATCTAAATTTAAAATAATTTAGATCAACTAATGTCATATATTGTTCCACAAATAGGCAGTAAGCAGTTTCTGTGTATTGATAACGCAATACCATGGAATATGAAAACAAACTTCTCCTATTTGGAATTTGAAACTATGACCCTGATAATTGAGCTTCACACTTGTCTGTTTACTAGCACGGATAGCTCAGGAGACACACAACTCCTCACATGTGTGTTGCGGGGTACATGGAGGACGAGTGTTTGAGATTCTAGGCTGGTCCATTGCAGAGGAGATCCTGAAGAGTACTATGCAAGCCCCAACACTCAGAGTCCTGGTGAGATGGATCATTTCAGTTCAGCTTTGATGCCCTGACTAACTCTGTGCCCACAGGCAACGCTATCATTGACCCACAATGTGGATCTGCAGTGGCTGGTGGAATGGAATGCTGTCTTGGTCAATAGCCATTACGATGTGAAGAGCCCTTCCCACGTCTGGATATTTGCACAGTCTGTCAAAGACCCCTGGGTGCTCTGCCTTTTCAGCTTCCTTCGGCAGGAGAACCTGCCCAAGCACTGCCCTACGGCCCTCAGCTATGCCTGGCCTTACGCATTCACTCGGCTCCAGTCTGTGATGCCGCTGGTTGACCCCAAGTAAGGGATCCAGATGTTTTCCTTGTTTTACCATTTGCCCTCTTAAGCTTTCATTTTATGTAAGATAATCCCTTCTGATTTCTTAATTTCCTGCTACAGAGTTCTTAACATTGAGTAAAAATAGAAAGGTTTTGTCTAGACTTTAGAGCAAGATTTCTTCCATAATAATCAGTACAACTATCTCAATATAGAGTCTTAGAGTCTTTATGGTGAAAGAGACCTTAAAGTTTTTCTAATCAACTTTTTTTTTTTTCTGAGACAGGGTCTTGCTTTGTAGTTCAGGCTGGCTCTGAGCTCACTATGTAGCCCAGGCAAGCCTTGAACTCAGCAATCCTCCTGCCTCTGCCTCCTGAGTGCTGGGATTTTAGGCAGGAGCCACCATGCCCAGCAGTCTGGTATGTGGTACTGATTGCCAGTGGGTGTGACTCACCATACCTGGTATTGTTGTATGTGGTTACCAGGGATCAAACCAGGGACCTTGCACTTGTTATGCAGGCACTAGAACCACTGAGCTAAATCTCCGGCCCTCTAGTCAACTTTTGATCCAATGGACATACTCCCTGAACAGCATCACTGACAGAAGCTGTCTAACTCGTTAACACTTCCTAGAATTGTTCTTTCAGAAATAGTATTTAAAATTGAAGATTTAGTTTCACTTTTATCTTTGGCTCCATTTTTCTAGCAGCCCAATTAATGCCAAGAAAACCAGCACTGCAGGCAGTGGAGACAACTATGTTACTTTGTGGAGAAATTACCTCATTCTCTGTTTTGGAGTTGCAAAACCCAGTATTATGAGCCCAGGACACTTAAGAGCTTCCACTCCTGAAATAATGGCGACCACACCTGATGGTACAGTGAGCTACGATAACAAGGTGACATGACATGCTTCAGAAGAATTATTCTGTAAGGTTTTTTTTTAGCTTGTTTGTCTAGAGTTCCCAGTGCAAATTGCACTGTGCCTGCCATCTGGAGTAGTATGGGATCAGATTTTCATCCTACACATTGCTAAGTTTCATTGGGTGTTATGTGAATAAGCTATTACTCCTTCCTGAAAGTGGAAGACTGAAGATAGAAGTTTAGAAACTTACTCAGGATCATAGGTTGATTTGTATCAGTTAGTGCCCTGAGGTTGGGTCCATGTATTTTGTCCACATTTCTCCCACTGTTCACAAAGCCTTTACCTTTAAACCATGTCTTTATTATTATCTTGTCAAAGACACTTATGTAGACTCAAGTGGTTAAAGAAAGTCTGTATAAATTTCTCTTTATTATTTCTGTCCCAGGTGAGCAATACTTGGATTGTTCGGCATTAAATTTGTGCAGTTTTTTTTTCCTGAAATGATGGCAGTGCCTTGGGATGTGGCTCAGTACTTTGAAACTGTTATAACAGAGTCATCATGTGATTAAAGCAAACATCGGTTACCGTGTTACTTCTTTTTCACTTTTAATCCCCTTGTTTCAGGCCATAGGCACCCCGTCGGTGGGAGTTCTGTTAAAGCAGTTGGTGCCTTTGATGAGACTAGAGAGCATTGAGATCACAGAGTCCTTAGTTTTAGGATTTGGAAGAACAAATTCTCTTGTTTTCAGGTACAGTAGTCTTAATGAGTTCTGCTTTCATACATGCTGCTCTGTTTTGTTGCTGTTCTTGAGTTTGAGCGTTTGTTTCTTGGCATGTGCCTGGGGAGTTCTGGGTAGGCACAGTTTCCTGTATGTTGTCTTTGGTCGCTTGCATATAATCAGCAATGCTTGAAACTCCCTCACATTTGGCTTTTTTCAGAGTTCAGTTTTGGTTTTGCCTTTCAGATTTTATTTCACCTGCAAGGTTTATTTCAGGCAACTCTAAATGAAAAGGATTTCTGTCATTCCCCAGTTAGCCAAGCTGTTCACAGGACATAACATTGAAATAATAACAGTATCTATTTGTCAGTCTCTCATGCAGCAGGCTCATAAAGGTGGCACACAGGTAGAATGCTTTTGGGTGTGTTCATCTCAGCTGGTTGATTTATTATAAGGCACTGCCTTGATAGAAACAGCAGACCAGGCTTCCTGGTCTCTATTTTGCAACTGTAATCAAATACCAGTGCCATCTTAGGTAAAGCCAAAGCCTTTGGAAACAGGCATCATACAGTGTCCATTCTGACTGCTTCTAATGGCTTTAACTAAGCCACTGAAGCCCTTATAGGTGAAAAATAAAAATTATGGTTTTAAAAAACTTTTTATTAATAAGTGTTTGCACTACACAATAATTAACCTTCATTGCGAAGGGTTCGTACATGTACACAACACAGCTTAATTCCTCGTACTTCCCCTTCATCTTCTCGCCCCCTCCTTCTCAGGTTTCCATGCAGAAAAAAAGGAAGCACTCCAAACATCTATGAGAAACACTATTTGAAATTTAAATATTAATGAGTTGCTTTAAAAACAATTGAAAATGATCCATTGTATTATTTATCAAGATCAGATTTTTTTTTCTGAGACAGGGCCTTGCTTTGTAGTTCAGGTTGACTTTGAGCTCACTATGTAGCCCAGGCAAGCCTCGAACTCAGCAGTCCTCCTGCCTCTGCCTTCTGAGTGCTAGGATTACATGCATGAACCACCACACCCACCACTGTGGTATGTGATGCTGATTGCTGGTGGGTATGAGTCACCATGCCCGGCATTGTTGTATGTGGTTATGGGAATTGAATTCAGTCAGGACCTTGCACTTGGTATGCAGGCACCAGAACCACTAAACTAGATCTCTGACCCAAGGTTCAGATTTTTGTCCTTAAAAAGTAAAATAAGAATTATCTATCCTCATTACCTGAGGGCTATTAAAACAACATTTTACTAGTTATTAAGACTAAATATCCACTACAAGAAAATAATAATTCCCGAAATTATAAAACATTCTCCTCTAGCAGTCGAGGGCCTTTTGTATATCTTACCCACTGGATAGTCCCAGAGGTAGGAAATATTTAGCTGACCATACCCATGAGCCTTGAAAATTAAATGTCTCTGGCCTAGATTTTCTCATCTGTAACACAAGTGCAACAAATAAAAAAAATATATATCTCTCTGATAAAAATTTTAATATAATAGAATATATTTCAGAAATCTTGAGGATATTAGAATATCTGAATATGCATATAGTAGATATTTGGAAATGGCTGTTAGGTAGAGAGGACCATTAATAGTAGTCCTTTTTTTAAATGAAAATTTAGCATCTGTATTTTGGAAATCAGGACTAGAATCTAGATCTTCTGTCCTTTAGCATAGAATTCCATGGAGTTGATACCTTCCTGTCCTTGATTTTTCCTGAAAGATGTTTAATAGCACAAAATATCCTACCTGACAGTACACAGTTTTCTAGCATGATATATATTATAAACAAGATACCCAGATCCTAGTCTAGCAACAAGCTACATGTCAGTTTTATCTGTTTTGACAAAGCAATTCAGAAGTTACTTTCTGAAAAATACAACTAATTAGGTTAGCAAGTATAAACCTGAGATGTAGAGATGCTGGGAATGAATGGGTGAAGTGTAAACATGTCAAATTTAAGATATATATTAATGAGATCAAAGACATCTTTGCTTCTTGGGAAGAATGGCATTGATGAGAGCCTAGCATGTGCCATTATTTTTACTCACCGTATATCTCAAATTTAGTTCTGAAATCCATAGTCTTATTTTTAAACTCAACTATGACTCAATCTCCCAACCACAGAAATTAAAGGCAATTCCATAGTAATTCTACCCACCTCTTCCTCTCTGATTAGGTGTTCATTTTTATTTTCATAACTGATAGTAATGTGCTTAAACTTTAGTAAGCACTCAGAAAATATTATTCAGTTGTTCAAAAGTTTTTTAGCAACAAAGATCTCCTCCTGGATAGCAAATGAAAATTAAGTTAATGTGTATATACTGAGTCAAAATTATATGTGTAGCCATGGGATTAAAATCACTAGTTCAAATTACAGACTAATGCTTGATTTCAGTTCATAATGTGATTGGGATAGGGAGCATACAAGAGAAAGATTCTTGTAGCAAAAGCAAAATGAAAAAAGCAAGTAATTTAGGATGGAATGGATGTCCTTGGTGACAAGTTTGATGTCAGTAACAATGAATTTCAAATGTGACCTTTTCCTCCACAGAGAATTGGTGGAAGAACTTCATCCATTAATGAAAGAGGCATTAGAGAGAAGACCAGAGGTAAGATTTTAAATTCAAATAATTAAGAGTTGACTTATTTGGATAGTGGATGAATTTAAATCAAATCCATTAGTTCCTGCTAAAGTTCACAAACATCCTAACATGATGTTATTAATGAATCTTAATATTTTAACTTTTCTCATTTTATCTCTTTCATGATTCAAGTATTTTATTAAATGTAGTTTCTGGTTTAAAGAATTTTATGCCCTAAACATATCAGTGCAAAACAACTGAAGCAGTCATATACATGTTAAATTTTACTGCATTCTTTTCCAAAAGATTTAAATTAAAATTTAATTTGATTGTTAGTTTTCTTCTGTGCAAGAAATCAGTAACCAAGAATAACACTTGCCTGATTTGGCATATGATGTATTATTTTCCATGAAGTAAATCCACTTCAAAATTCACTTCTAATATATGAGTTTAAAAAAAAAAAGAGCTTGAAAATAAGCATCCCATATAGTAGTACATATGGTAATAAGAAATGGAGGGAAGGGAGCCCAGCAGTGTAAGAAGAAACAATCCTTCAATAACCAGCTTGTCTCCTGTCCCTTTCCATTCGGTTCAGGTGCTCAGCCTTTCAGCAAATCGTGGGACCATCTAGGAAACCGAGCTTGTCAGTTTTCAGCATTTCTTCTTTACACAAGTTTATTAACCCACTTGTGATCTGCTCCCTTGCAGCCTGTAATAGCAAGGATTGTCTCTAAGGATTAGGAATAAGGGCAAATACATGTCTTCGCCACTTTGAAAATACCAGATTATGGCCTTCTTTAATACAGTTTCCTAAAGCAAAGTTCATATTGTTTTGCCTGTGGCCATAGGTGGTATTGTCTCTTTCTACACAGAACAAGAAACGAAGAGAAAGGCGAGATTTGTTAAGGCTGCAGCTGCTTCGAATTTTTGAACTTCTGGCTGATGCTGGTGTCATAAGTGACAGGTAGGATCGAAAATTCTGCTGAGTTGATCTCCCCTCCCCAAACTGGTCTTTGTGTCTTTTTAGCCATCTTTCTCTTCTTTTAAATATATTAACTCAAAAGGACTTTTTAAAAGAAAAAGAGCTTGTTTTTTTTGTATGCTATTTAAAATGCATATGTTAGTAACCTGATAAATGAATCCTGACAGTGAATCTCGTTTTTCATGAAGATGTACTATACTGACATAGAGACAAATTGCCTACAAGTTTAATATTCCTTTATTTCAGCACAAATGGAGCCTTAGAACGAGATACGTTAGCCCTTGGAGCTTTATTCTTAGAGTACGTGGACTTGACCCGCATGCTCCTAGAAGCTGAAAATGACAAAGACGTTGAAATCCTTAAAGACATCCGGGCACATTTTAGTGCCATGGTGGCCAACTTGATCCAGTGTGTCCCAGGTACCGTGATAATGTCATTGTACATTACTTTTCATGCTCAAGAAACCATTTGTTTTCCTTGTGACTGTGCTTTGCTCTTATATCCTAGAGGCCTCTGGGCTGGTCAGGGATGGGATTCTCCCATTTGAGCCACTTGGAAATACACAAGCACATGTTGTCATAATTCAGTAGAGTTGCAAAGGAAATGACAGAAATCAAATTTGCTTTTGTGCTTGTTTCTTCTCTTGGTTTGGTTGTCACCTGCAAATGAGCTCTGTGATTTCCATAGGAAGGAACCAATTCAGAGAAAACATTGAACTAACTTCAGTTTTTCATACTGCCTGTACTTTTCTGTGAACACGTAATTTTAGTAATAGTCTATCTCCACACAAACAATGAGTTCGATTCTTTGCTGCTTAGTCTGTTTTATATTCTAATAAAAATTAGAGTATTATTGAGAGAATTATTTTTAATGAGGTAAACTTGTAAACGGTGATGGCAAACCTTTTAGGGACAGAGTGCCTACATTGCAACCCAAACCCGCTTATTTATTGGAAAGTGCCAGCACTGCCCCTGTGTGTACCGGTGTCTGATGCTCTGCTAGGGTGACTTGACACATATGCCAACAGAGAGGGCACTGTATGCCCACTGCTGTGTGCATGCTGTAAGTTCACCACCACTGGTACAAAAGATTTCCATTGCAATTTAAGCATAGGAAACAAAACAGCTGGTAAGTTTGATAGAAAAATTATTTTGCGTTTTTCTGACAATTGTATAATTACAAAAATTAAAGTTGTATAATTACTACTCAAAGTTACTGTTTTCATTATTTTGATGTTACTAACTTTCTTACCAGTCCTCCTTTCATACCCCTAAATTAAGAAATTGAGTTGCTTCTTTAGTTCAAAATACATTTGTTTGAAATAGGGAGTCTGTACTGTATTCCATAGTTCTTCATAACAACTAGCAGTAGCAGTCAGAAAAACTTTTATGTAAGCAGTGGTCAGGTCAGAAATGTTGCCATTTTCTAGGTGTTAGTTACAAAGTGTATGAGGAGGACTGGGAATTTAGCTCAAGTGGTACCACACGAACCTTGGACACACAAGGGCCTGAGTTCGATCCCCAGTACCACAAAAAAAAAATAAAGTGTTTTTATGTCTCATCCTCATTGTCTATTTACCACTGAGTCATAGTGGCGCCACTGCAGCATGAGAACATTAGAAAAGGAAGTATAGATGCATAGAAAGAAAACATGTTGTTGGGTCTCGTTACGAAAGAAAGCTGGCGTTGAGTTTGGAAGCATAGCTCAGCAGTAGAAGGTTTACCTAGCATACCCAAGATCCTGGGTACAGTCCTCAGCTTCCCCCTCATCTCACCCCCACCTCAGTTATGATACAAAACTGTTGCTTTCCCTGAAATGTAATAGGTATGTATAGTACTGCCATAAATTGTATTCAGTTCAGTAGACTGTAGCTCTGTATTTTTCTCCCTAGTTCACCACAGAAGATTTCTCTTCCCTCAGCAAAGCCTGAGGCACCATCTCTTCATCCTGTTCAGCCAGTGGGCAGGCCCCTTCAGCATTATGTTTACTCCTCTGGACCGGTACAGTGACAGGAATCATCAGATTACAAGATACCAGTATTGTGCTTTAAAGGTAGGTGATATTTTCCCTACTGAATGCCACTTGTCAGCTCAGTGGTCTCTTTCCTTAAACCAGCAGCCATCCCTTAAAAATAACAGCAACAGCTGGAAGTATAAGCCAGTAATAGAGAACTTGCCTCACACGTACAAAGCCTGCATTTGACCCCAACAGTGCCCCCAAAATAAGATTAAAATACTACACTTGATCTTAGCCAAAAGGCCGAGAAGCGATAAAATAAGATTAAAATAAGTAATATGATGTAATAAAATATAAATGCATGTGAAAAAAGTCAGATGGATAGTCACACACATATGAATACATAAACTGACTTAAACTTTCAAAATACACTTCTTTAAACACAGATTGATAGGTATGTCTAAAAAATGTAAGTATTGGGCTGGGGATTTAGCTCAAGTGGTACCACACCTACCTTGGAATCACAAGGACCAGAGTTCAATCCCCAGTACCGCAAAAAAAAGTGTAAGTATTCAAGTTAGGCTCACGCTTTTAATGTGCTGAAGTTTTTCATCCAGTATTTCTTCTGAGAGCTGTATGGTTTTGTTGATTTGCTCCTTTTGGAGCTGCCTGCCAGCTGACTTCCAGCCCCCACAAAAAGTCACCTCAGATTCAGAACTGACCAAGGCCTGTGTCTTAGTAACTTTTTTCACTGCTGAGGCAGAATACCCAAAACCCAAAGTTAAAGTGTTTAGCTCACATCATAGCAGTTTCAGTTCATAATTACCTGTCTCCAGGGCAGAGTGGTACAAAAGAGGAGAAACCACTCATGACAGGCAGCAAAGCAAGCAAGGAATGACCACAGTTTATTCCACCCCTTATATCTTCTCCAGGCTACCTAGAGCGGGCAGCACCCGGGTGCCCTGGAGTCTAGCATCACATCATGAATCAGTTCCAGTGTCACACACTCTAGATCCAGCCACCTCTGAAAAAGCCCCACCTGTGACCTCACGAGGTTTTGAGAGAACATCTAGACACAGCCATAACAAGCTACATTCACTGCTCTGCCAGCATAGAAGAGTATTAGTTATAAATGTCCATATTGTGAAGCCTGCTCTCAGTTTGCAGAAGCGAGGTCATGAGGCTAATATCCTTTAGAAAAGCAATTACTTCTCAGCTCTGTCATTCGCACCATAGGGTGCTGACTTTCAGCTCCATGAGGCCTGTTTAAATGATGATCTGACAGTCAGCTGGAACTGCCGAGCACAGATTAATCAAGACCTTCCTTCATATCCTCCCCAAACCCCCATAGAGTCTAAATTTTAAATTGCTCATTTACTTTACCTTTGTTTAAGGAGTGTAATTATTTGGTTTTTTACATTTTGTCAACTCAATGTATTAGTCAATTACCTGTCAAAAAGTAAAATTTAAGAAACTGGATTTAGCTTATATGCAGAATTCACTTGAAATCATTGGAAGGAAGTAGAAACTGTGAAATGGTCATTTTAAGTACTCTGTTATCATGAAGATTTATCAGATTATAAAATTGTAAGTCCACCAAGCTAAATGTGTGGGATTTCAATTTTTTATATAAATAAGTTTTAAATCTGGTGTTTCTTCACTTGATTTTAGCTAAAAGGCCGAGAAGCAATAAATCTGGTGTTTCTTATTAAGTCTGCTAATGCTTTGCAATCTTGGAGAAATAAATGCCTTATAAAGGACAAACATCATCTATAAATTTGGTACTTATGTTCAAGAAAGGCAGTTGGATCCATTTTCCCGAGTTTCATTTCCATGTTTTGTTGTGTCTTTGTCATCAGGCAATGTCAGCAGTATTGTGTTGCGGCCCCGTTTTTGACAATGTGGGTCTTTCCCCAGATGGCTACCTATATAAGTGGCTTGACAACATTCTGGCTTGTCAAGATTTGCGAGTAAGTAGTAGACAAAACTATGGTCCTTTTGTCATTCGGGATTCTGCCTTGGTTGAATTATTAAAATGTATAACCGTCGCTCAAAACACAGTCTCTTCTCATATCAGACACACAAGTATAGATTTATGTTACTCCCTTTACCCTTTGATGTACCGGGACTAAAACCACAATAACATTTACTAAATTGGCAAACTGGATTATAAATCAGGTCTTAATACAGTTCAGATAAATGTAATGACACAGACTCTGGTCTATATTCACAGGAGCACTAAACTAGTAATAAAAAATAAAAAGACAAGTTAAAATATACTTAAAGATAACTGTGAGTTCAAAAATAAGAACAATGAACACTAGAAAAGAAATTTTTTTTTTTGAGACAGGGTCTCACTTTGTAGTTCAGGCTGGCCCTGAGCTCACTGTGTAGCCCAGGCCAGCCTCAAACCCACAGCAGTCCTCCTGTCTCTGCCTCCCAAGTGCTGGGATTACAGATGTGAGCCACCATGCCCGCCACTGTGGTGTATGGCACTGATGGCTGGTGGTTGTGAGTCACTATGCCTGGCACTCTGGTATGTGGTTACCTGGGATTGAATCTGAGAACTTGGGCTTGCAAGGCAGATGCCAGAGCTACTGAGCTAATTCCCCAGCCCTAAAAAATATATTTATGAAGAATAATTAAATACTGCATAGACAGATTAGAAATAAAGTCTTGCTTAGAATGAAATTTATAAATTTAAAAGCATCTGCTAGAAATAGATAAAGGTCCGTAGTGACCTAAGCATCTGTCACATAATCCAGTTACCTCTCAGGAGTCTCTCAGTCCATTCAAATTGATTGTTAAGGACTGACTGGTGCAGCTATAACAAAATGCCATAAACTAAGAGGATAATCAACAGCAGAAATTTATTTCCCACAGTTCCACAGACTAGAAGTTCAACATTAATGTGCTGGCACATTTAATGTCTGGGGAGCCCACTTCCTGGTTCATAAATGACCATCTTTTCCTGTGTTCACATCTGGAAGAACTGACAGTGGGATGCTCTAGGCTCTCATTTAGAAGGCTTTGATCATATTCAAGAGGGCTCCTCATGGCATTATCACCTCTCAAATGATTCATGTCCAAGAACCATCATATTCATCGGTAGGATTTACACAGTCCATAGCATGAGAAAAATGCAAATGAAATCCACATAAGATACAAAGTATAGGATACACAAAACTCCACTTATATGTAATTTTTTTTTTTTTTTTTTTTTTTTTTTTTTTTTTTTT
>PVIC010018482.1:0-31620 GCA_004025085.1 Thryonomys swinderianus
AAAAAACAAAACAACATAGAAAATTTCTCAAATTCAACACTTTTAGCTGAACATTAAATCAATCAGAGGAGATAAAATGAACACATCGAAACTACTAAGACAAGGAGTAAAATACTAAAACAAAGTACATGCAATATGTAGAATAGGTAAATACTGCTTTCTGAACATTTTTGTTTAACTGTATACATTAATGAAGCATGTAATATATTTAATAATATATAATATATTGATATACACACATATGCATACCTACATAAAGTATATCACATTTGCACACAAGTGTTAGACTACAATGTGAAATCTATTTTGGTAATGATTAAAGTAAAAAAAATACTTTGAAAGTCACTACCTCTCAATGAATGTCTCCTAACTCTTTATTTATTATTATTTTTGAGCAGAGTCTCATTGTATAGTTCAGGTTGGCCTTGAACTCACCTTGTAGACCAGAATGGTCTTGAACTCATGGCCCTCTTGCCTTGGCCTCCTAGTGCTGAAATTGTAGACATTCTCCCTCATACCCAGCAACTTCCTAACCCTCTGAAATACATAGTCTCTTAATGAGACATGGTGGTGACATGCCTGTAATCCCAACATTCAGGAGGCTGAGGCAGAAGGATCTCCAGGAGTTTGAGGCTCGCTTGGGCTACATAGCAAGTTCAGGGCCAACCTGAACCACAGAATGACTACTATCTCAAAAGATAAGAACAACAACAAAATTCACAGACTTAGGGGGCATGGTGGTGTAGGCCTGTAACCTCAGCACTTGGGAGACCCGTATTTATTGTATAAGCAGTGGTCAAACATCAGATATATTAAGCATATCACTGAAATCTCAATTGAGATGTTCAGTTTATTGTGTTAGGAGTTCATTTGATTTTCTACACAGGTAAAAAGAGAATTAACAAGAGTAATATTGGAAAATCAATTACAGAATAAAAACATAGCAGAGGGTTACAATTGAGCATAATAAGTTCACAGTCAAAGAACTGTTGCAAGTTTTATCTAGAAAGTTCAAGAGCATTACTTGGAAGAAAACCCTTAGGGCATACATTTGGATTTCAATTTTTAAAAAAACATGCAACTCAAATAAGTTAAGTTTTCAGTTCTTAAGACTCCAGGAGATTAGAAATATATCATTACAGGAGGAGAAAATTAATGTTACATAAATACTGCTAGTTATATAAAAGAAATGAGAAGTGACACTAGGGGGGTAATGTTGAAAAACAGAAAAATTACATGTAGAAATTATAACTAAATAGTGTTCTGAGATCCATCAGTAAGAGTAAATCCTTGGGTGTGATAATATTTATAGCTTTGTCCAGTAAACTACCTTCAGAATTGTAAACTTGAATAAATGAGAGTTAAAAACAACAGCTGCGGGCTGGAGGGTTAGCTCAGTGGTTCCGGCGCCTGCCTTGCAAGTGCAAGGTCCTGAGTTGGATCCCCAGAAACCACATGCAATGACCACAGTGCCGGGCATGGTGGCTCACACCTGTAATCCCAGCACTCGGGAGGCAGAGGCAGGAGGATTGCTAAGTTTGAGGCTTGCCTGGGCTACATAGTGAGCTCAGGGCCAGCCTGAACTACAAAGCAAGACCCTGTCTCAAAAAAACGAAACAAAAAAACAACAGCTGTATTCGTGAAGCACTTGAAGAGTCACTTTAGTTTCAAAGTCCATGCTTTAATCACTCTATAGTACTTATCAATAAAAATTTAAATTATGTTCAGGGTATAAATTTAGAAAATATTTCAGAAAGGGCTGGGAATTTAGTTCAGTGGTTCTGGAGTTTGCCTGGCAAGTGCAAGGTCCCAAGTTCAATCCCCAGTACAGTATATCACAATGTTGGGAATGGGGGCTCATGACTGTAATCTCCACAGTCGAGAGGCTGAGGCAGGAGGATTGCTGTGAGTTCAAGGCCAGCCTGGGCTACACAGTGAGTTCAGGGCCAGCCTGAACTACAAAGTGAGACCTTGTCTCAAAATAAAACTAAAATAAAATAATATAATGAAAGAAAATATTTCAGAAAATAAAGACGTAAGTGATTTTGACTTTCTAATATGAAATGAATGCTTATGTTCCCCCCCAATTCAAATAGCGAAACATAATGCTTAGTTGATAGTACCCTTGGGAGGTGAAGTCAAAGCCCTGTGTACTTAATTAACTTTCTTATAAAAGATGGAGGCAGAGCAAGATGGAGGCAAAGAATGCTGTCTAGTAACAGTCTCCCCAAAGAAAAATCTGTTTGAACAGTTACTCATGCACCAAATTATCTTCACAAGAGCCGAGGAACCCAGGAAAGATATCAGAAAACCTGATCATGGCAAAGTAATAAGCAAAGAAGCACAGAAGAAGGCAGGAAGGAAAGGTACCCACATCACAACTCCCCAGATACAAAAAGCACAGCATTTAGAGACATACTTCTCCTGCTTGGGGAGAAAGAAGGAATCAAGCCTGTGCTTTAGACCAGGAACTCAGTACCAGGATGACCACAGTGAAACGCAGTGCTGGAAAAAGCCCCTGGTCCTGGGCTCCAAGGCACTCAGTGCCCTTGCGTGGAGCATCTGAACAGTGCGAGCCCGGGGCCAAGGGACGGCTCCTGCAGCGCTGTCTTGGGCAGCACAGCCTGGGGAAAGACTGTCTTTGCTGGGCAGCTTCAGCCGTGGGCAGAGACTTGCAGGAATGAACTAACCTTTTAGGCGCTCCCCACCCCAGACTAAATAATACATCAACTTCACATTCAGTACAAATTTGGGCTTGGGCTTCCCCGAGAGAAGAAACTGACAGCACACTAAAAGTGCACCATGGCAAACTTGGACTTCGGGTGCCACCTAGGGGTAAAACAGCACAAGGGACAAGTAAGGTGCCAGAAACAACAAATTATGAACTGTGAAATAAGGAATTTAAAGTATTTTTGGAAAACTTAAGGAAATTTCAAAAAAAGAAATAATTCAGTTTTTTCTATTGTGTGATAACAAAAATTCACAAATAAGAGAATAACAGTAGTTATTACACTGTGAATCGTGATCTTCAAAGTTGTTACTTAAAGACAAACAAAAAGATACAAAAAAGAATCAGATAACAAAAATCTCTCTGTTCAGTGAATTAAGAAAATCAGTAACATAAATGAAACCAGCTAAGAAACATATAAAAATATTTTTAAAACATAAAAGTGGTAATTTGGGAAGTATTTGAACTTATGTTTTTTACATATCTGCCTTCTATTTTCATGTATATATATCATATATAGAGATGCTTATAGAGATCTATCTATGAGAGATATGCAACATTTGAGATTGTCTTACCTATTTCACTTAACTTTATGCATTCAAGTTGTATCCATTTACTTAAAAATGCCTCATTTATCTTTATGGCAGGGCAGTATTTGATTGTTATAAATAACACATTTTCCTTATCCTCTTACCTTATATCTTCCTCTGTTGATGGACATACATGCTGTTTCCATTACCGAGCTATTTTCAATTGCGCTGCTATATAAACATGTGTATGCAAAAATCCTATAATATGTGTTTTAAAATCTTTTTGAAGATACCTAAAAGGAAGATAGCTGAGTCAAGTAGAATTTGTATGTCTAGTTTTTTGGGGAATCTCCATGCTGTTTTTCATAGCACTAGTATTAGCGTACATCCTCAATAAGACAGAAATTGCTTTTTCCCCACAACCTCACAAGCATGTGTTATTATTAGATTATTTTGATGCTAACCATTCTTTCTTGGGTAAGATGGTGCCTCAGTGCGCTTTTACTTGACATTTCTCTGACGGACAGAAATGAGCATTTTTAAAAAATTTATTGGCCATTTTGCTTCTTCTGAGATATGTCTGTTAATTTCAGTTCCCCGTTTTTATTGGGCCTTTTACTTAGGGGTATTTAATTTTTTGAGTTCTGTATATTCCTTATGTTACTCCTCTGTCTGAGAAATAGCTACCAACACGCCCCCCCCCCCATTCTTTAGGTTGTCTCTTTACTCTTTGGCTGTTTGCTCTGTTGTGCAGAGGTTTTTTGATTTGATATACTCTTATTTCTTGGTTCTCCATATTATTTCTTGAACCATTGTTCTGTTAAGAAAGTCCTTCTCTATACCTATGTTCTCAAGAGTTGGACCTATTTTATCATCTGGCAGATTTTTTAATACTTAGATCATTGTTCCATTTTCATTTTAGTTTAGCATGTGGTGAGATATATGGGACCAGATTCAATCTTCTGTATGTATCTAATTTTCTCAGCACCCTTTATTAAAGAGTTTTCCCCCCCAGTGTATGTCTTGGAGCCTTTGTAAAAAATCAAACAGATGTATGTACCTGAAGCCGATCCTGTTTCTTCTATTATGCTCCACTGATTCATATGCTTGCTTTTGTACCAGTACCATGCTGTTTAATATCTCTGTAACTCTAATTGAGATGTCACTTGTTTTGCATTTGTTACCCAGGATCGCTTCTGTTATTTTAGGTCTCTTTTTTTTTTTTTTTTTGCTTTTTGGAGACAGGGTCTTGCTTTGTAGTTCAGGCTGGCCCTGAGCTCACTATGGTGCCCAGGCAAGCCGCCGTGAACTCAGCAATCCTCCTGTCTCTGCCTCCCGAGTGCTGGGATTACAGGCGTGAGCCACCACGCCCAGCATTATATGTGGTAACCGGGGATGGAACTCAGGTCCTTACACTTGCAAGGCAGGCGCCGGAACCACTGAGCTAACCCTCCAGCCCAGGTCTCTTCTTATTCCATATAAATTTTAAGGGTTTTTTTTCCTTCATACCCATGAAAAACAATTTTGACATTTTGACTGAGATTGCATAAAATATGTATATGAGTTTTGGTAGTATGTTGATTTTGATTATGTCAGTTCTGCTTATCCAGGAACAAGGGATATCTGATGTCCCCCTTGATTTATTTCTTGAGGCTGAAGTAGTTTTCATTATAGAGGGCTCTCACTTCCTCAGGTATACTTCCTAAGTATTTAACTGCTTCTCTCTCTCCCTCTCGCTCTCCCTCTCCCCCTCTCTCTCTTCTCTTTTGGCGCCAGGAATTGAACTACTGACCTTTGACTTGCCAAGCGGGTGCGGCACCACTGAGCTAAACCCCAGCCCCTTAAGCGGCTTTTTGATGCTACTGTGAATAGTGTTATTTTCCTAGTTTCTTTTTCAGGGATTTCATTATGAATGTATAGGAATGCTACTGATATTTCTGTGTTTATTTTATATCTTACTATACTGTTGATTTGCTTATCAATTCTAGGAGTCTTCTGGTATTTGGAGGGTATTATAAAGAAAGGACTATCTTTTCTTCAAATGATGTTTTGACTTTGACCTTGCCTTTACAAAGATGTTGTCTGCATCTACTGAGATTATCATGTGATATTTATCTTTATTTGCATATGGAACTATCCTTGCATCCCTGAGATAAAGTCTACTTAGTAATGATGTATCATCTTTTTTTCTTTACTTTTCTTTTTTTTTTTTTTTTTTTTTGAGACAGGGTTTCACTTGGTAGTTCAGGCTGGCCCTCAGCTCACTATGTAGCCCAGGCAAGCCTGGAACTCAGCAATCCTCCTGCCTCTGCCTCCCGAGTGCTGGGATTACAGGCATGAGCCACCATGCCCGGCTGATGTATCATCTTTTTGATTTGTCACTGTCTGACAGTATCTTGTTGTTAAGAATCTTTGTTATCTAAATTCATTAGAGCAATTGCCATATAATTCTGTTTTTTAGTTAGATCCTTTTCTGGTTTTGGGATTATAATTTTAGCTCTTGAAAATGATTTTGGAAGTATTCTTTCCCTGTCAACTTCATTCAAAAGTATTAGGAGTGTTGGTGTTATTTTTTCCTGAAGCTCTTATAAAACTTTACTGTGAACCCATCAGATTCTTTACTAGCTTAGTGTGTAGTTATTTTTGCTACTGCTGCAATATTCAAGATTTTGAAGTCTTGTTGGCTCAGTTTTGGCAATCCCTATATACCTGAGAATCTCTGTTTTGAGTTCAAGTGTTTGGTATCTTTGTGAAGTAGTTCCTAAATTTTTTCTGGATTTTGAAGCTACTGTTGTGATTTTAAATTTTTTATTTCTAATTGCATGAATTTGTCTTTTTCCTTTTTGGGTTGATTGGTTGCTTATCATTTGTTTTCACAAAGAACCGGCTGTTTATTTGTATTCTATTTTTTACTCTTAATTTATTTCTGCTCTGATATTTATAATTCCCTTTCTTGTACAGCTTTTGGACTATTTGGACTATTGTTTTTCTAAGACTTGAGATGACTCATTAGATTATTTATCTAGGTCTAGTGTATTATTCCAGTGTAGGCTTTTATCACTATAAACTTCCCTTGTAGGGATGTTTTCATTGTGTCTCATAAGTTCTGGTATGCTATACAGGCATTATTTAATTCTAGAAACTGTTTTAATTCTGCCTTAATTCCCTCTATGATGTACTGACTCTGCAAAATTGTGTTTAATTTCCATGTTTGCATAGTGTCTGTTGCTGTGATGTCCAGGGTCATTGCACCATGATCTGATAATATGCATAGTAAAATTTCAATTCTTCGTATTTATTTAGGCATGTTTTATGAACTAGTACATGGTCTACTTTTAGTTAAAGTGCAGTAGCAGTTGTGGCCAAAAAATATGTTATTGTGTTGAGAGGAAAACACATATAATTTATTTAAATTCATTTAGTCAAAGATTGGGTTCAACTTTGCTATTTTTTGTTTTATTGATCTATGTATTTGTGATAATGCATGAGATCCCCTGCTATAACTGTATTGATACTTATCAGATTTCTTGTCAATTAGAATTTTTTATGAAGTTTCATGCACCATGGTTTGATCTGTATTTGTTTGTAATTGTTATCTCTTCCCGTTATTTCCATTAAACAATATACAAAGTCTTTTTTTTGTCTTTTGAGTAGCTTTGGCCTGAAATCTACTTTGTCTGAAAATAGGTACTTCTGCTTATTTTCATGTTCCTGGTGCATAGAATAGTGATTTCCATCTTATTTTTTTTAGTGTATGAGTTTCTTGTATTAAATGTTTATTTACAGCATGCCATTGGATTTTGTTTCTTGGTCCACTTTGCTAATATATGTTTTTTACTGGTGAGCTAAATTCATTTACATTAAGTTGTAATTGATAGGTACTGACATATCTTTCATTGTATTATTTTTGTTTTCCTTTCCCTTCTATTTAATTACTATCCCTATCCAATGTGTTCATTTTAATAGACCTTTTAGAGAAAAGCAGCAAATCACCTATAAAGGAAAACCTATCAGAATTACAACAGATTGCTCAACACAAACAAAGGTAAGAGCAGGGAGGGAATGGTGTGTTTCAAATTCTTAGAGAAAACAACGTCCAACCCAGATTGCTATAATCCTGCAAAATCATCTTTCAAAATTGGTAAGTAATTCCATGATAATGTTAGCTTGTCTGTCACCTTTTAGGATATCCTTGAGAATTTTGAGGAGTGTTGGATATCATTGTTATCATGGAATTACTTATCAATTTTGAAAGATGATTTTGCAGGATTATAGCAATCTGGGTTGGACGTTGTTTTCTCTAAGAATTTGAAACACACCATTCCCTCCCTGCTCTTACCTTTGTTTGTGTTGAGCAATCTGTTGTAATTGATAGGTTTTCCTTTATAGGTGATTTGCTGCTTTTCTCTTGCACCATTTAAGATTCTGTTCTTGTGTTGTACTTCTGGTATTACTTTGTGGCACAGAATTTTTTTTCTGATTATGGCTCTTTTGTGTTCCATGTGTTTCACTTATTTGTGTATTAAATTTTTTCCACGTTTAGAAATCTTTTTGCTACTACTTGTGTAAACAGTGCTGTCTTCTGATTTTTCAGTAATTCCAATTACTCTTTTATTAGACCTCTCTGAGTCATTCAAGAGCCACTGGATCCATTTCTTATGCTTCCTTGTCGTTTTTAAGACATCTCTCTTTAACTGGTCGGGCCTATTGGTACGGCCACAGTCCGTCCTATTGGTCTGAAACTCAGTCATTAGTGGTTACATCTGCTACGTATACTTTCAATTAAGTTTTTATTCTCTCGGATTTGTTTGGAATTTTATGAACTCCCATCATTTTCTATGCTGTGCATTCATATTTTGCATCTCTTTCTTTACCTCCATGAGCTGTTTATTACTATCTTCTCTAGACTTGCCAATCATTTCATTGGTCAGTATTTGATTGGTCAGTATTTGATTCATTGGTCAGTTATATTTTCTGTCATGGATTTGCAGCAAGTTATCATCAAAATATTTTTGCATCCACTGGATATCCTATTCCTGTTATTTGATCAATTAATATGCTGAATAAAGTTTATTAAATACACAAGCCATATTCATATTCTTTGGATGAACACAACTTGATAATACAGTATTTTAATATTCTTGCCTACCAATGATACTTACAATTTCTCTAACAATATCCTTTTTCAAATTTTAATAACTATTCAAATCATATATTTGCTATATATATGTGATGTTCAGGGTGACTTACTAATTATATTGCAAGACACTGACTTTATCAAGCTAAATTTTTAAGCAATGTTTGCTTAAAGAACATTCACAAATTACAAGGTTTAGCTGCACAGTAATACTTCAGTTCATAAATGCTTCTGTTCACAAACAATTTGATTAACAGAAATGTTCAACAAAATTTTGCTTCCATTCGTGAATTCCATACTGAGTGGCAAACAGGACCACAATCATTTACCCTGCATGAAACCAAGTGTGTCATCTTCTCCAGAATCATGGAACAAAGGTTTATTAACCAAGGGAACTCTGTATTTAAAATTGTCTTCGAGTATCACATATATATTTGGATCTTGCTTTCCTATTTCATGTTTTCTTACCAATACCAATAGCTTGACATTTAGTTGAAATATTGACTTGTACTGTCCAATAGAAGTCACTAGCCACATAAATCTATTTGAAATTGTTTAAATATGTAACATTTTTTTTGGAAAAAGGGAAATTATGACATATACTGGTGCAAATTCTCAAAGTGTGTGTGATCATGATGTGTATATATACTGTACCAATAAAGATTCAAATAAAAAATAAATATATAACTTTTTTTAAAATTAAAAAATGTAACTCAGCCACATTTAAAGTGTTCACCAGCCACACAGGTAGTAGATATGTACTCAAAAATGCAGATACAGGTATTAACAACCTACTTGTTTAGTAACTGGACTTATGACTGAGATGTGGTACTCAGACATGACTTGAATTCAGACAATGCAGGAATGTGAGCAGGAGTATAGACTTATGGTGGCTTCTGCTTCTGTAGTTGTCTATGTGTGAAAACTCCACAGGTTTCTTGGTGAGTATACTGTCTACAGTATGTTATCAGAAGTGAATGCAGCTGTGTTAGAACTAGAGGTTCTGGATCCAAATGTTGAATGGTTCAAGAAAGTGGAACAATAAGTGAACTTTCATCATGCTGTTGTGAAGTCCATGAAGCAAAAAAGAAAATGACAAAATAGACCACACTAATAGGATTCTTCTCAAAAGCCACACTGAAGATCCTTGCTATTAGCACTTCCATTTCTACTCTGCCATCTCCCTTATCTGGGTCTTCTACATGTCTCGATTATAATTCCAATAATGATGGTAACAGGGGCTTGGAAGATTCAATGACTAAAATGTTAGCTTGAATATTTTTTTGAGTACAGTTCTGTACATCTTGTTTATAGAGCCTTAATGTCTTTTTTTTGTACAGTACATCTTGTTCATACAGTATTTTTTTTACCAATTATACAGTATTACTATAGTTTGTTTTTACAGTATTACTATAGTTTTTGTTCTGACATATATTTACCATGCAGCATGTTAACAGCTAATCAATTAGAAGCAAAATTGAGTTGGACTTTCTTGTGACCATTTATTTGTTCTGAATATTGTAATGTGGATATTATCTACAATTCCTTATTTAATAACCAATTCATTCAGCCACCTAGTTGCAGGTATGGAACTCAGTCACTGAACGAGGAATGTCTACAGTTGTATCAGTGAGTAAACTTCCATTGCAAAACGGTGGCTGAGACCATTTAATGTCCAAAGTATAGTTGGATTCAGATTTACTATTTTAACTTATTTAGCCCTTCTGTGTTTTATTTTTATGATGATCTTTCAGATTGTTTGAGGCTTTTCTGAAAATTATTTTGTCTACTGGATATCTCAGCTATACATATTAAAACTGTTTTTAGGGGTTGCTATAGGAAAAACAATGCTTTACTTAGTTACTATAAGGAAAATATGCTTTAGTTAACCATTTTTTCCTCACAGGTACTTAAGGTTGATCTTGCCTGTTGCTAATGACATTTGTCATGACCATTTTAGAGGAGTCTTCAGTTCAAAATGTGGTATGTTTCCTCTTTCAGCTAGTGCCATGACATGAATAGTGTGATAACATTAAACTGATGAAATTGCAGAGGGTACTGAGGCACAATTTAATAAGAATAGTCACTGTGATATACAATTCAGGTCGACAAGACTACTGATGTTGACAAGAATGCAACAATGCTTGTTTCTGCACAATGTATTTTTTTGAAGGATGTGCATGATGCTATGTTATGTGCTCTTTTGCTACCAAGCAATAACACAATCCTAGAACTATTCTGAATGACTACATTCCAAGGAAGCTGAAATAGACATTTTGTGTTGGTCCATACAGACAGCTGCTGCTATGACTGGACAATTTTCTTTGAAAAGATTAACAAAACTGGTAAATGTTTAGCTGGAATGTACTAGTTTAGCAGGAATGAAAAAGATTCCAATTACTAAAGCCAGAAATGAAAGGACACTGCCTTGTAAAAATAAAAATACTCTGAAGGAATAATATGAACAATTTCATGCTTAGTTACTTTTCTCATCATTGAGACAAAATATCCAACACTCAGCGTTAAAGAAGTAAAAGTTTATTTTGGCTCACAGTCTGGAGAGGTTTCAGCCATAGTTAGCTGGTTTCAAAGCAGGGTGGGACTCAGAGGGCTACTGAGGAGGAAAAACAGTCCAGGGAAGGCAGCAGACAGTAATCAGCAAGCAATGACAACACCATGTGAAAGGTGCAGCACTTTCTGTCCTTTATATTCCATACAGGATAGCCACCCTTAAGGTGTGTAGCACTCACATCAGCATGAGTACGTTACGCCCAGTAACACACTTGATCCCAGCATCACCCTCGATCCAGCCATCTCTGAAAAACCCCTCCTACGACTACATGAGGCTCTGGGGAAACATCTAGATACAAACCATAACACATATCAAGAAATTATATATCCAATGAAAGGTACAAATACCTAGAAAAGCATAAGTCATCAAGATGACTAAAAACTAAAATAATATGACTATAATTACAACTAATGTAGAGATTGAGTCAGTAATAAGAAATATGTCAAAAAGGAAAAGTCTGGGATCAAAAGTCCTCACCAGTGAATTCAAAGAACTAACATCAGTCTTTCTCAAATCACTTTAAAGGATACAAGAGGGGAGGAAATGCTTCCTAATTTCATTCAGGAGGCCACTACTATCCTGATATCAAAGTGAGGCAAAGTATATTAGTTAGCTTTCTAGCTGTATAAAACAAGCAAAGAAACAAACAAAAACATGAGAAAACCAATTTAAAGGATGAAAACTCACTTTGATTCATGGTTTCAGTCTGTTACTTGGCTTTGTTGTTTCTGGGACAGGGCTGAAGCAGAACATTATATCGGGGAGTACATAGTGAAGTAATGCTGCTCACTTCATGGCAGTTGGGAATGAGGGGGCAAGATAGCGAGGCTGAGAGAAGGGGCTGGGGATAAGATATAGCCCCAAAAGCCACATAAGATGACTGATTCTCTTCAACAAGACCCTACCTCTTAAGTTTCCATCACCTACCAGTATTATCAAGTTATGAATATAACAGTAGAGGAATTCACTTATTGTGTTCTCATGATCCAATCAATTTCCAAAAAACCATCCCTGGCAAACAAGGCTTTGAGCATATGACCTTTGAAGGAACATTTTAGGTCCAAACCATAATACAAAGATACTACCAGAAAACCCCAGCAAGCTACAGATCAAAAGATACAAATAAACATTCATATAGGTACAAATATCTTTATCAGCAAACAGAATCTAATACCATACTAAAGGGCTATATATCACAGCTAGTGGGTTTATTCAAGGAATAAAAGGAGGTGTAATGCACTAAATTAATGTACATTTACACAGTGAAGAAAGCATATGATAATTGTAATTCAAGTAGTAGTAAAACACTTTATCATTTCATGACAAAAGCACTTAATAAATTTAGAATAAAGAATTCTTTCCTAACATGATAAAATGCATGTATGAAAAAATCTATAGCTAATATCATATTCAACAGTGAAAGAATGAAAGCCTTCCTGCTAAGGTCAGGATATGATGTTAAAGATACCTACTTTCAGCACTTCTAGTCAACACAGCACTAAAAATCTGAGCCTGAGCAATGAGGCATGGGGGGAAAAGGTATCCATATTGTAAAGGAAAAGAAAATTATCTCTATCTGTAGAGGACATAATTATTTAATGTAGAATGTTCTTAAAATACACAAAATAACTGTAAGAGCTAATGAACAAATTTGGGACAGCTGCAGAACAGATCATCATACTGAAAAAAACCCTGTACTTCTAATGATAAATCTGAAGAGGAAACTGAAACAGTTCAGTTTAAAATAGTATCAAGAAGAATAATATATTAGTAAAAAGAGTTGTAAAATTATATTCTCAATGGGCTTGCAGTGCAGCATATGTAGTCTAGCCACCTGCTTGGCAAACACAAGGTCCTCAGTTCAATTCTCAGTACTTCAAACAAAACAAACCATTATATACTGAAAACTATAAAACATTGCTGAAAGAAATTAGTAATAATTAAATAAATGAAACTTTAATATTGAGATGGTAGCCATCTTCGGATTCAGTGCATCGCTATCAAAGTCCCAATAGCCTTTTGCAGAAATAGAAAAGCCAACTCTAAAATCTATATGGAAACAAAAGCATCCCTAAATAGCTATCAATAACAAAGCTGAAGAATGCATACTTCTCAACTTTAAAACTCTCTGCAAAGCTTCAGTAAGCAAAACAGTGAGGCACTAGCACAAGACAGAAACATAGATCAATGAAATAGAATTGAGAGTCCAGGAATAAACTCTTACATCTAAGGTCACTTAATTCTCAGCCACAATGATCAAGTTAGTTACAGAGAGAAAAAAAACAATCTCTAATTAATGAAGGTAGGAAAATTGGATATCCACATATAAAAGAATGTTAGACAATTATCACATATGTAAAATAATTAACTAAAAATGGAAAATAGACACATTTAAAGAGACCATACATGTGTAATAATTAATTCAGAATGGATAAAAGCTATAAACAGCAAAAAAAAAAAAATCCGTAAGGACAAGCCTCCATAAATTTGTATTAAGCAATGATTTTTGAAATGATATGAAAACCAAGAGCAATGAAAGGGAAAATAAAAGCTGACTTCACCCCCTGAAAAAATATATATGTGAAGTGCTGATACATGCAACATGATTATACTATGTGAAAAGGTTTGAAGATGTCACAACCTTATGCCATATAATACTTATAAATACAATAAACATCAGCACATTGCTCCTAGTAATAGTGTTGAAATGTTGTGTACTTGATAGAATATACAGGCCATAAAGGGGATGTTTTATCACTTGGCTGAGTTACTTTTATACATAAGGATCTCAAATAACTACTGAATGATTGAATAAATGTAATTCACTCAAAATTTTTCAAGAGTTCCACAAAATGTTTAAAATAAGTTCCAACTCTACAGTTTACCACTTAAATTCTCTCACATTTCTCTTTCTAGTCTCATTCTAATTTCATTTAATAACCTATGTTGCATGCACAGAGACTGGAAGTAACAAAGTAAGATACACAGTATCTTAAGATCATAAGATACCTTATGATGTTGAGGAGCCAGAAATACAAATAATAAAATAGCAAGACTGGAAGAAAACAAGTATGAAGTATCATCAGAACTTAATAGGGTTGTTTTATCTAGACTATGTGATAGGACAGGAAGGCTTTTTCGGAAAAGTGATATTTAAATTAAGTTAGGAGTTAGCTGGGTGAAGAACAGGACAAGTTTCAGACAAAGAGGAAAAGGTATGTTGGAACAATACTGAAACATACACGAAAAGAGAAGTGACCTGAAGCAGGTGTGGTGAACCATACCTACAATCTCAGCCCTGGGAGGCAAGGCAGGAAGAATGCAAAGTGAACAGTCTGGGCAATTTACAGAGACCCTGTATCAAAATACAAAACAAAAGGGCTGCGGCTGTAGCCCAGTGTGAAGAACTATTCAATCTTCAGATATGGAGGGGAAAAAAGTAGTAGTTACTTCTGTAAGTCTAAAATATTAGGATAAGAAAGGAGCTGAGAGAAGAAGCTAAACAGACAGGTGCTCTAACTCAAGCATTTTAAGAGGTAGAGAAAGAGAGAAAGAGAGAGGAAGGAAGGAGGAAGGGAGAAGAAGGAAAGCAGCAGGATGGAAGGAAAGCAGCAGGTGGAAGGAAGGAAGAAACGAAGGAAAAGAAAAATTCTTTATGAAACTATTTGTATATCTTCTTGAGGATCTGTACTATATCTGTTTAGCTTTCCTCACTAAGCAGAACATGTACATGATACCTATTTGGTATTTATCAAATCAAAATATTAACTACTAGCAGAACAAAACAATGAAATTCAGTATTTCTGATTCTGTAATCTATTTCTCATGTAAAGACAGACAAATACTACATATTACTCAACTACTAAAAAACACTGAATTAACTAGAATGACTCCATTAGGCTGACAATGCTGTCATCTTGTTAAAAACAGTATAAGAAAGTAAAAATATTGCTTAAGAAATATATGTAATCATTAAAGAACTAGTAATTAAAATGGAAGACGCTGCCCATGTAACAAGCCTTTCCCATCATTATTATAAATATGTGGCAGCTGTGTTTTTCTAATCTAAAAACTAGTAATAAAAACTTATTTGTCAAAATTGAGAAATGTATTTTTAAAGTTTCCAGATTCTGATATTATTTTACTTCAAATATTACAATGACAGATTAGCTTTTCCTTTTTGTACTCTGGATAATATTGCTGTAAAGGGAACCAAAGGTTAACAATTACTAGCCCCAGAATGTCTCAGGGTTCATACTAATAAAACAATCCTGCCGGGCGTGGTGGCTCACGCCTGTAATCCCAGCACTCAGGAGGCAGAGACAGGAGGATTGCTGGGTTCGAGGCTTGCCTGGGCTACATAGTGAGCTCAGAGACGGCCTCAAACTACAAAAGTGAGATCCTGTCTCAAAAAAAAAAAAAAAAATCCTAAGAAAAAAACTACCTTTGACACAGTAGTATTACATGAAAATCAGCAAATGCTATAATAGCAGTACTTTGCTGTATAACCTTGAATTTACAATTGAAAGAGAATTTACTTTCTTTGGTCACAAAAAAATTTAAAGAATTTTAAAGATGAATGAGAAAATTTCAGTGAGCAAATAAATACTGACTATATATCTGTCACAATTTACATACTTATACATTCCTTTTTTTTTTTTTTTTTGCTTTTTGGAGACAGGGTCTTGCTTTGTAGTTCAGGCTGGTCCTGAGCTCACTATGGTGCCCAGGCAAGCCGCCGCAAACTCAGCAATCCTCCCGTCTCTGCCTCCCGAGTGCTGGGATTACAGGCGTGAGCCACCACGCCCAGCATTATATGTGGTAACCGGGGATCGAACTCAGGTCCTTACGCTTGCGCGGCAGGCGCCGGAACCACTGAGCTAACCCTCCGGCCCTACATTCCTTTTAAAAACCTTTACTGACAAAGCTTGGCTACTCATCAGTTTCAGAGAAATATTTACATACAATGAAAAAGACAAGCAGTATAGGTCTGTCTTTTAAAGTCAGTTTTTTTTATACAACAGTCTGAATACCTTTTAGGAGTTCATTAATGCTTAGAAGATTTTTCTGTGATGATAACTCTACTAATTCAGAAATAACATACTCAATAAAAATATATTGACTTGAAATTGCCCCATCTCCTAATATGTGCGTTTTATCCTCTAACCATATTTTCACATTTTACCTTCATATCTTTCAGAAGACAATATACGTTCCACTTTCAAATGAAGAAACTGTGCCCAAAAAGATTGACTTTTGCGTATTTCAGTAAAAATAAACTGAATACTGAGTTATGTAACAGAGATTTAACTAAAAATGGAGAATCGAAATTAAATTTTTTTTTCTGGTGATCACAGCTAATTTGGTCTAGTGAATATACTTTTTCAATGAAAATGACCTTATCTTCGATAAAAATCGGCCAAATAGATTTCAATTTAAAGAGTAACTGCAAAAGGGAGGTAGATTTTTTTTTTTTTTTCTGCAAATGAGAGGGGAACCAAGACAGGAGCCGGAGAGCGGGGAAGCGAAGGGGGCGTGAAAAGAATTGCGGTGAATTCTGTACTCGCACCCACCTCCCCACGACGAACTGAACCACATACTTACTGTAAAGTCGTACCGATAAGAATGTAAAAGGGTAACTGATACTGCAAATATTTAGGTCACAGAAAGTGTAACTGTTCCCTTGATACAATTATAAAACGGTACCAAAGGTAGAAAGAGCTGGACAGCAACATCTCAATACAGCCCTCCGCAAAGAAAAAAGTCACCGCCTCTGGCCTCGTTTCAAAACCTCGTAGCTGTGAACCCCAAACTGAGCGCGCTCGGGGCCCTACGAGATTATCTCCGGGAGACAGCGCGGGGCCCTCGACCTCCCGGGGGTGCAGAAGCAAAGCCTCCCCGCGCGGGGCCAGGCCAGTGAAGCACGAGGGGCTCGCGACCCCGCACCCACCCTGACTCGCGCCGCCGGGGACTCCCTCCTCCCGGGCTCCCGGCCCGAGGTTGGCGCAGCCCGGTGACGTCTCACAGCTCCTCAGAGCACACCTGGGCTCAGGGCCGGCCGGGAGGCACCTCCTTAGATATCTGGCGTCCTCCCCAAGCGTGGCGTCGGCTGCGGCTGCGAGGCTGGCGTGCCGCTCCGGGAAGACTGGCCTAGCAGCCCCGCCGAGGACGACCGCACTCCTGGGACAGCGAGGCGCGGCAGCTGCGTTTGGGTGGTCACCAGTGATGAGCCGTGGGCCCTCCCACTCCAGCGTTTCCCGACTGCCTCTGGGAGGTCCCCGGAGACCGCGGCCTGGCGCGCCCCCTCCCCCCACGTATGCGTCCGTCATGCAGAGCCCGGATGTGCAGGCGCAGTCGGAAGCGCCGGCCTCTGAGACTAATTTGACGCGTCCAGTAAAGTTTTGGCGCTGATCTGAAAGTCTCTGGGCAGTCAGGAGCATTGGAATTTCAAGTTCTTAGCTTGAAAAGAGGGAAGGGAGGTCGGCGAATCTTTTAACAAATGCTGTTGCGCAGTTCAGTCTCGAGGCGATCCATGGCCAGCCTTCTTCCTCTATATGACTATCACTGTAGTAGAGTGATACCAAGAAAGTCTGAAGTGTAGTTGATCCGTGACTCAGCCTTAAACAAGTAACCTGTCTAAATAGTTCCTAAGTCCTCTCAAATACGGTGGATGCTGCACTGGATTTTTTCACCATTAGCTTTTCCTTGCAGAAGGGTTCACTTTCAGGAGAAAAACCCCATTCTGCTTTTCCAGTTTACAATACCTGTGGGCTTTTCTTGGTGGTAGCACTGCCAGCCCAGTCCACTATTTCTCAAGCTGCTGATCCTCTCTGGGCCTACCTGTGTCAGTAGAGCCAGGACCCCTTCCTCAGGATGAGGTCAGCTTTCCTGACTGCCTCCTGGCTGTCTCTGTGTTGTGTCAGTTTCTCTAGTTTTGTACTTTCTAGTTTTTCTCTCAATTCTTTTCAGTTCCTGGAGATCCAGTTCTTTGTTTCCCTTCACTAAGTTTTTGTTTTCCAGGTATCTTGATTCCAGGTCCCAGAAAGGTTGTATTTTGCTGCTCATCTCTACCATTTTTATTCACTCCACTAGTCATTCTAAAGTTGGCCTATTGCACTTTTCAAGGATTATTTGTTGGGCCTTCGGGGGTCACTTATTCTCAGTAACTTCAAATGTCTTGATACTTCCCTTTCCTTCCCCTGCAGATACCAAACGCACACCATCTTGTGTTGTCAAAAGTTTGTATTTATCTGTTTGTGTTCTGAGGTTTGTATTTTATTTATTTGCTCGTTTTGTTGGAGTTTTGCTATCTGTTTGTTTCTTTTATGTAGTTATTTGGGAAGAAACAACAGCAACAGCAAAATATATGCTGCCATTTCCATCTTTCCAGAATCCTATAACAGTCTCTCTTTTCTTGTTCTAAATTTTACATTTTTTAACACTCAATGGATCTGAAGCTTAGAAGTTCAAGTTATTTCCTGAAGATTGCACAGCTAGCAGTCAAAAGGTGAATGTATATGAAATCATCTTGATTCTTGCTTAGTACAGAGGAAACACTTTCAGGAATGCATGCTCTTTCTTTCCTTCCTCTCTCCTTTCTCTCGTTTTCCTTAAACTTACTCTTGAAATATAGCTTGTTGAAAGTACATTGATGCACTTACTTTAATGAATGTATTTAATGCATCTATAGGCATTTTATACAATCCTTTACATGCTTTCTTTTTCATCTTCTACCACTTCCCAGGAAATGACATTTGATATAAAGTCAATAAAATTTCAGCCTGAAATAAACTTGATTTCACTTCCTAAATCTAAAATTTAAAGATATTTCAAACTTGGCTAAAGTCAAATTTCTTATTTTTGAAGAATCTTTAGTTAGCTACTCATTTCTGTGACACAGTTTATAAAATCCCAGGCTCCATTAGTCAAGATACATAACTTGTGATAACATTTAGATATTGATACCTTTTGAAAGCAAAGATTGCCTATATCCTGAAGATGCCAAAGGTATTTATACTGTATGTTCTGTATTGTACGGACTGCCATTTACTAGTTTTCCGTGCTTTTCTATAGAAGAAGAGTTAGTAATTATATCTCAAGGAGCAGAGTTTTGCAGCAGAACGGAGTCACCACAGAAAACCTAAGAGAGTCTCTCTCAAGCCTGGCCCTTTTTTGAAATCCTGGCTCTACAAGGATTTCCCAGGATGGTAATATTCTACATAGAAAATGCCATTTCCTTATTATTTTCCATCTTGAATTTTCTGCTCATATTGCAAAGGCTTAGTTCATACTATTTGAGTTTACTTATTGTGGTTTATATAAATTATCCTTCACTTATCTGCGCAGAATAGATAATAGTTATTCACCAGTAAATCAGACAGGCACTGAGTTTTATTTACCCTCCTGTTCTGTGGGCACTTTGTGAATAAATGAGCAGTTGTTCCTGAAACATTTTCCATCTTTACGAGATTTGGAACTGTTTTGCCTTGTAGCTTTGTATGCTTTTTAGCAGCTCACAGGCTCCCTATTCATATTTACCCTGGAGCTGGTGTGAGCAGAGGCCCTTGGAAATGGCAGAGTGTGAATGCAGTGAGCCACGCCATGCTCTGGGTGACGATTGCTTCTCTTAGTTGCTGGGAGCTGCAGCAGAAGCTGTCTCACAGCACACAGAGGCGAACACACGGCCACGAGCAGCCGCTCCCCTTTGCTTGCCCTCCTGTGCTCTGACTTCAGTGTGTACAACTTTGCCGGGAGACCTGGATCCATGTGGGTTGGAATGATGCTTTGCATTCATTTCTGGAATATCTGGGAACATTTAATTGCTCTAAGTATTTTATTAAGATAAACATGTAAAATTGACACTTTTTGTTAGAAAAGCACAATTAAAATCTTTCGGGGGAACAAAAAAAGAGAGAAAATAGAGAAAAGAAAAGAAAAAATGAGACAAACTATTTCTGCCTCTTTCCCTGTACTGGTGTAAAGGAGAGTGGCATTAAGAGATAATGATACAGGGCCAGAGATTTAGCTCAGTGGTTCCGGTGCCTGCCTCGCAAGCGCAAGGTCCTGAGTTTGATCCCCGGAAACCACATACAATGCTGGGCGTGGAGACTCACACCCACCAGCCATCAATACCACATACCACAGTGCCGGGCGTGGTGGCTCACGCCTGTAACCCCAGCACTCGGGAGGCAGAGGCAGGAGGATTGCTGAGTTCAAGGCTTGCCTGGGCTACATGGTGAGCTCAGAGCCAGCCTGAACTACAAAGCGAGACCCTGTCTCAAAAAAAAAGAAAGAAACTATTGTCATCTGATACTTGGCTTATGACATTTGGTTTCTAGATTTATTTTGCTTTTGAGAATGCTTTTTGCATTCTTCGTACAGTGACCTTTGTACTGACCTGGTCAATAAATCTAAGGGTTGTTTTCCCAGCACAAGTGATGGATTTATTTGTGATATAGCCATAATCTAGAACTGTGACCAGCAAATTTTAGTTTTTTTTTTTTTAGAGATGAGTAAATTACACAACCAACTTACAGTTAGGAAGTAGGGGGAAAAAAGTTACTAGACTTCATTTGGCTCCCAGAAGAAAGTTACTAGACTCTCATTTGGCAAGTCTGTCATGTCCTGTCTCCAGAACCTGAATGTATTCCCACAACACAGACATAGAGGTGCATGACTTTAAGTTATGTCTCCCAAACGAGTCGATCGATGTTCACAACTGCATGAGGCACACCTGCTGGCCAAAACCCCATGACCTGCAGCCTGGAAAATGAGCCCTGGGAATCAAGTACTTTATGACTTTGGCTCTCACTACCTATTTAATTCATCTGAAGTGCACTTTATAATGAGAATCAGAAGAGATTTCTCAGTAATCCCAGAAACCTTGATGGACATACAAAGAGAAAATGAGGGACAGCTGAAAAGGGACACTTGGTCATTGTCTGGCCTTCTTGAAAGAACCAGAGCTCAAAGGCTCCACATTGAGGTTGTGCAGAAGACTGATCAGTAAAACTTCTGAAGTTACCGTGGCCGAAGTTGGCATTTCTTAGTACTGTATCTGTGCTACATGTGTAATTTAATTGCTGATTTCACCAGTAACAGGACATATATATGTATATACATATATATGCATATATATATGTATATGTATATATATATATACATCATTCTTTTGAACATGATAGAACAAGAAAAATTAGAACAAACGCACTGTCATAGTTTGGGTCTAGATAGCCTGCCAGATGGCTTTTTCAGGGGTAGCTGAACTAGAGTGTGTGACACTGGGATTGTACAGTAATTGGTCTGGCACGGCCCTAATCCTGGTAGTCTGGATAAGACGTGGGCAGAAAGATGCTGTTAAGTTTCCCTTGTTATTTTTGCTGGTCAGTGGCCATGAACTGTTGCCTCCCTGCCACGTACCATCTCTGCCATGTGCCATCCTTCCTTGGATGGGAAACTCTACAAACTGTGAGCTAGATAAACCTTTTCCCCTTTAACTTTGGGCATCAAGTATTTTGTCTCAGTAAGGAGAGAAAAGTAACTAAGATATACACTTTACCCTACCTATCAACCCAAAGACAATTGGAGTTAAAAAAAATAAAAGGAAATACAAAACATAATTGGTGTAGTAAGTTATATTCTGTGTAAAAAGGAATATTGTCTAGAACATATAAATCATAGCAACTTCCCTCTGTAGTAAGCACTTTTCCCTTTCAGAATTATCAATTTATAATTGGAAAAGCCCTAGAGTTTAAAGTACAAATGTCACTTTCAGGCTTCGGTGCTAATCCAGAGGAAATATTACCCTAGTGGTCTCCAAGGCCCAATGTCTAGGTGTTGGCTACATGTTAAACTTCTGCAGAACTTTCTTAGTGAGACATAGTCCCCCAGAGGATTGAGTTTTTCAAGGCTTAGTACAACCCAACCCTTCAAAAAAAGATTTAAGCTTCCCTTGTCAGGTCCTTTTAAGAGCTTTTCAATAATTTTTTTAAATTTGGTGTTTTGACCAGGTTGTGATTCCTGGTTTCCAGTGAAAATGTTCTACAATTTCAGCCATTTCATATTTTTTCTTGTGCTGGGGATCAAACTCAGAACCTTATACTTTCAAAGCAGGTGCCAGAAGCACTGAGCTAAATCCTGGGCAAGCCATTTCATATCTGATTTTTCAGGGCTGGAGCAGTTTGGATAACTAATTAAAGTGCATTTTAAATTTATTTATCTATTTATTTAGTTAGTTCCTTTCACACAAAAGAGCTTCAGGAAAATAATTTGAGATAGAAAATGCAACATGTTATTACTGTTACCTCAGGTAAGACTTTGCTGTTAATACACTGATAAAATTAGGGATTTTTTAAAACTTTCTATCTTATAGTCAGTTGTTGTGAACAAGTAAAGCATCACAGAATAGCAGGTATTGGACAGATAGAGTGGCCTACAAAATCAAATTTTTCTAAGTATACCTAAAATGTAATTTTACTGAGCACAGACAAATGATGCAAAGATTGTTAAGAGGTCCAGAAAGGGGTTGTAAGTAATTATTAAGTGATTGTGGACTCAAATCAGGATCAGGATTGTGTATCTGACATACAAGCAACATCACTTCAGGCTCCGCAGATAATTCAGAGTGCAATAAAAAATAGCCCTCCAACCGGTTATGACTGGGACAATAATAAGACACAGTGACTCAGGCTTTACCTGGAAAAGCTTGCATACTGCTTGCATTGGATGCTTAATGCATCTGTAAAGCAAGAGCGGGAGCTGGTTTTCCTTAAAGCAAAAATAGCAGACGTGCTGGTCTGTGGTCCTGAAATTAGTGGACAAACCTGAGGTTCTTCCTTAAAAAGTGGTTAGGAGCTGTAGCCTTAGACCAGAACAACCCAGTGGAACTTTCTGTGATGAAAGAAGTATTCTATATCTTTATTGTTTTATATCACAATAAATAGCCAAACGAGTCCATTGAAAGTTGAAATGTGGCTAATGTGACCATGGAACTGAATTTTAAATTTTGTCTGACTGGAATAGATTTAAATTACTTAAATAGGCAAAATGTGTTTGGAAACAAAGACACCGTCTTTGCATGTTGAATGCTTTCCAGAAAGTGACTTGATCTTTATGGAAGAGCCAAGCACAGCCAGACAAATTCACAGCCCATCCTAATGTTGCTATTAGCCACAGTTTATAGTCCCACACTTGGGAGAACATCTCGCATTTGCTCATGTCCCAGAGCACTTCCCTTTTCTTATTCCTTGTCCTTTCTTGCAAAACTTTCTTGAGGAAGATAAATTTGGGATGTTAACCCTTTCCATACATACTGGAGAAAACCACATCTCTTGTCAGTTGCAAAAGCCCTATGCATTTAAATAAAAGGTAAGAGGAAGAGAAGGATTAAACTTCATGTGAGTTTTTCCTTCCTTTAGAATTTTGGACTGAATTTAACCGTGAACATAACTCATTCTCCACTAGTGCATACACTGCAAAATGAACTGAATTTATGGATAAAATAAAACAAACATTTGCATACACTCTTGTGCTTAAAGATGTGGAAATTAGCAAGTGCCAGAAACAGAGAACTCAAAATCTAAAAGTTGGTGCTGACACCCTGGCACCTCACAGAAATGGCAGATGACAAGTCATGTGTGAATGTGCTTCGTATAATACCTAGAACAGAATACCTGATCAATAAATATGATTTCTCTGTCTTACTATTTTATTTTCAGAAGCTAAAGCTCAAGTGGATTTCTACCATGTTGGTATAACGACTTACTGAAATAGATATTACTTGAAAGTAATAAAGTCAGATGTGGTGATACACACTTTGGAGTTTAGAGAAATTAACAATATTCTTCATTTCTACTATAGCAAACACTGTTTCTCTGAAACGCTATAGTTGTAGACCATGGTTACTAAACTACTGACTTATTCAATTATGAAAATACCACATGAAGTTTTCCCAGTATTATGTCTCATGTAAGTCGCTAAGCCAGAACACAAACTAAGACCTTCTGACTTCAAATGCACAAAATCATGGACTTTTATGAGGAAATTGAATACAGGATAAACTTTAGATTCTTCTGTTATATAAACTTTAATGGCCATAATAACATTTATTATTACATTAAAATTATATGCTTTAACAAGTCATGACATCAATGGTGGAATGCAGTTCTACACCAGAACAAAGGTTTTCTACCAAAAAGTACCAGCCCCAGAAGACATGATGGCAAATTTCACTGAGCTATCCCACCCAGATATCCAGACCTCATAGAAGTTTCTTACAAAATTTGTTGGGGTGAATTATCTGATTGTGGCTTGATGAGAAAGTAAAGTTGTTGCAAACACTGAGCACAGATAAGTTTGTATTGTCACTCAAGCCAGGCTAAAGCCACGTGGCTCAGCTCAGAGTCCAGCCTAAAATCCTGTTTTAACGTGTTCAGGGGAGGTGGATCTTATCAAACCCTTGGTTTTTTGTTTGTTTGTTTTTGCTTTTTTGGAGACAGGGTCTCTCTTTAGTTCAGGCTGGCCCTGAGCTCACTATGGTGCCCAGGCAAGCCGCCGCGAACTCAGCAATCCTCCCATCTCTGCCTCCCGAGTGCTGGGATTACAGGCGTGAGCCACCACGCCCAGCATTATATGTGGTAACCGGGGATCGAACTCAGGTCCTTGCGCTTGCAAGGCAGGTGCCGGAACCACTGAGCTAACCCTCCGGCCCAAACCCTTGGCTTTTCCCACTTGGCATTTTACCTTCCTTGTACCAGCTAATCTTACACGGGCAGGGGAAGGTGAATTAGCAGTGCTGACATTAGTGTTTAAGGAGTAAGGATATGTCAGTTTTAGCATTTTGAAGGTAAATAGCTGACACATGACTTGAGAAGTTAAACCTTTTGGGATCTTTGGTTGATTTATTTATTCCCCATAATAAAAATTAGATGTATGATAATAAGAAAATGCATGCTTATGTTTAAAAGCAAATATGGTAGCATCCCTTTATATTCTTTTATACACAGCTCAGATTTTTCCTTCAAAAAATGTAATTTCCTTTATGCTCCTGATTTTGTGTGAACCTCTCCTTCCTTACATCCAGGTCTTATAGAGACAGAAGATGGACCGTAAGGGCCAAAATATTGGGTTCTTAAGTCATCATGGCTCTTTCACTTAATGTATAAATATTTCACTTATTATTGAAAGGTGTAGAGCCTCAGTTTTCTCAGTTGTGACTAGGGCACAACCATAGAACTTGTCTTATAGAAGAATGTAAGATTAAATGAGATAAAACACAGTAAATTTAATTTGTTGTCACTACTACTCTCAATGAGACATCTTATATTGTATTTGTTGTTGTTCTGGGAATTGAAATCAGAGCTTTTTGCACTGAGCCATATCTGCAGCCCATTTTGTTTTCTACTTTGGGACAGAGTCTCGCTATATCACTAAATTGCCTAGGTGGGGCTTGAACTTGAAATTCTCTTGCCTCAATCTCCCAGAATGCTGGAATTACAAGCATGTGCTACCATACTTGGCCTATTCACTGTATTTGAGGAACTTAATTTGTTAGAGTTAACTCGTGGGAAAAAAAATGTTGTTGGTCTTAATGAAGAGAAAACTCCCAATTTGTAAATAAGATTTGTCCCAACTGATTGCAAAACACTATAAATTATGTAAAACTTGGAGTCTGTTTACTTTGATAGAAGAACAATAGGTACGTTTTAGCTTTGGAGTTAGGATGTCCCTCTCCTAGAGGAACAGTATGGAGACTAGCCCTAGTGTTGAGAGGAGGAGCACACATCCTTGGAACAGGAAGTGTCTGAGCCCCAGGTCTAGCAGTGGAGAAAGTGGGGTAAGGGCGGCGTCTGTCTGGACATCAATCGCAGCCATAAGCGCTAAGGAGTCTGGGATGGTGGCCTCGGATGTTCACCGACTGGAGTATCTGGGCTATGCCTTCCCACCTGGCCAGTCACTCTGCTGAGCAGCTTAGAAGCCTCGTCTCTCTTTTTCTTCACAGCGATTCTTAAGGTAAGTACTATTATTTGTTCTGTTTTTATAGTTGTGGAAACTGGGGCTTAAAGAGGTTAAACATCTTGTCAAGGTTATGCATGATAGACAGAGCAGAGGCTTATGGCAAGCCAGCTCTGTCTGATACAAAACTTGCTGCCCTCAACCACACCATATTTTTTCATAGGTTTCATATTGCTTCATAAAATAGAAAAACCTTTGCTTTTTTTTTTTTTTTTTTTGACTGTAGACCTCAACTCTCCTCCAGTCTGGCCCAAGCAATCTCTCCTGCTTGCCTCGCTTGCCTCGTGGTGAGGCTGACTTTGATCCCCAAACATTTCAGAAGTTCAGTGAGTAATGCAGCCATCTTGTCACCCTATGTGGGATGCCAGGCTGACCACAGGGAAGCTGGTCAGACAGAGCCCAGGAGCTCGGCCACAGACCTGGGAAAGGAAGTCTCTGCTTGCATATTTATGTTGGAAAAGAGGCAGCTGCTCCTTTCAAACAAATACAGGAAGTCCTTCTTAGTAGATAAGGCTCATTGTGCAGCTGTGACCTGCAAGTACAAACATGGTCTTTTTAAAAGAATGGAATTTTAGTACATTGACCTTAATGATCTGATAAATTCATATCCAGGTCAAGAAATAAGGAGTTAGGGAATATGAGCATCTGACATGATTTATTCTTAGGTCAACTGGGAAAAAGGAGATTTTTTTTAACTTAAAATTTTGCTTTCAACACTTACTGACATGGGATAGTGAGAAAATTGTTTAATCTAGTTGGAAAAGTATTTATGTTAGCAAATAAATATACAAAAGGTGCCAACATGATGACAGTTGCACAGCTGATAACTTTCCTCAGCTTTGGATTTCAAACGAGGGAAATAATGCACAAAATACAATCAGTGTCAATGACATTTGGCCTTTTGACGTTTCTAAGAGATTAGATGATGAAAAAATTCTGTATCTAATTTATTATATTTCAGAATTTTTATAGAGTAGCATCAAACTTTTTCATTTCAGTTTTCAACTCCACTGGATGGGTTTAAATAATATTCTTCAAAATAAAACCTATAGGTAGAATTAAAACTTTAAAAAAATAATACATTATTAATATTATTAAATTATTAATAAAGTTATCAGTAAATTAGTAAATTGATGTTTTACTATTTTATATGTATCTGTAAATATGAAGACAGTATAGTTCATGAAAATGAAAATGAAAATGAAAGATTTTGTTTTGAAGTCACACACTCTGTAATACTTGGTGGATTTCCAAAAAAAATGAAGTGAAATATCAGGAAAAGTGCTTTAAGAAACCACCTCTAGAACTGACAGATGAGATTACACATAATTGGAAGCTTTTGTATAGCAAAGGAAACAAGCAACAGAGTGAGGAGACAACCTGCTGAATGGGAGAAAATTTTGGTCAGCTATTAACCTGAGAGAAGATAAATATAATTCAAAAAGTTTAACATGGGCCAGGGATTTAGCTCAGTGGCACCATGCCTGCCTGCCAAGCACAAGGTCCTGACTTCGACCACAAGGTCCTGAGTTCAATCTGCAGTACTGAGGCAAAACACTAAAAACAATCCAAGAAATCTAATTCAATAAATGAGCAAATGAATTGAATGAATGCTTCTCACAAAGAATACTCTACATGCACATGATATATACATGAAAAAGTGCTCACTGTCTTTAACCATCAGGGAAATACAAATACAATCACAATAAGATTAACCTTAACCTACTCAGAGTGAGCGCTATCAAGAAAGCAAAAAAAAAAAAAAAAAATACTGGTACATTTGCAAGAAAAAAAGGAATCCTAATACCCTTGGTTGGAATGTACTCTATACCACTCCTGCGTATATACCTGAAGGATCAAAGCCAACATACTATGGAGATAACTGCTACCTATGTTTATAATGGCATATGACTGGTTAAAGAAAATCTGGTATATGTACTCAATGGATTATTCTTCAGCCACAATATAAATGAAATCATGTCACTTCTAGGAAAATAGATGGAACTGGAGGACATCACATTACGCAAAATAAGCCAGACTCAGAAAGACAGGAATTTCATGTTTTTTTTTTTTTATCTGCAGACTCAGGAGAGAAAAGATGACATGACAGCAGAAGGGAAACTATTACAGAAGGAGAAGAGATTACATGGAGGGGGAGGGTAATACAGAGGTAAGTATTATTGAAGGATGTTAATGACATGTTGAGAAGAAACCCGTTATCTTCTTCAACTAATTTGTGCTAATAATTATAGTAAAGAGATAAAACACCTGAACTGTACAAGTGTGCATGAAAACAGGAAAAGAACAGACTTTGTAAACTGTCTTACTCGCTGATAATTTGTTCTATCCAGTAGTCCAGGAGGAGAAAAATCTAGATGCTTTTCTTCCCTTGTGTCAGTTTCATCAGCTTCCTCTCCCTTTGGTGCTACTTCTCTCGAATAAGCACCTTTCCCTAATAAGAATCCACAAGTCAAATGAGATTGTGAAAACAAACAGAAAAAAATTTTTTGTACCAAACTTAGGAACTATGGGTTGCCAGGCAGGTATGGCACCACTGAGCCACATGTCTGACCCAAACCTAGTAATTTTGTTTTTAGCCTTTCTCTTGGCAGAAAAGGTAGATAGTTCCACTTTCTATATTGGGTTGTTACGACCCAATAATGTAATCCAGATGTAATTTGGTAACAGTAGCCTGCATTACAGCAATGGGAAGTATCACCTTCCTGGAGAAATATTTGTATTCTGAAGTTTCAGCCTTGAACTTCGAAGTAAATGCCATTAATAATCTCATATTATCACTGACTTCACACTGCCTGTACTATAATCGCTCCTGGATCCTTGATTCAATGAATGTATAGCGGACTTCCAAGTTACAACCCACCTGACATATGAACAACTTGGATTAACTAGGTTAAGGGAAGATTCATCTGCCTCGTGTTATCTATAGTGGGAACCCATGTAAACATGCACATTTTAGTGTACTGATTTACAACCAACTTGAGTTACAACCAGCTCTTTGGAACTGAGTTCATAAATCATATGTATTAGACTTAATACATGTCTATGCATATATCTACACTTATTAGAAAGAAATTCTCCAAAGGAAATGGTGGACTTAAAATCGAACCAGCTGGATTAACACAAGGGATTGGTTTAATTAAAAATATCTAAAATATTATTCTGCCATAAAGGAGGTTGAACTTTAGTCATTTGTAGGAAAATTGATGCACCTTGAGACCATAATGTTAAGTGAACTCAATCAGACCTACAAGTTTAACTGTGTAAAGGTCACCAGCAAAAGATGGTCTGCCTTGCATTACGGACACATTTTGGCACCATCTCTTTTGTTATTTTTTTCTCCTTACCATTTCCTATAAATGGCTTTTTTTGAGTAATATACTGGGGAGAAGGTCTATGTCGGATATATTCAGCTGCTTGTCACGAGTGATTAAAACCAGTTGTGTTATTGTTTTCCTTAGCTCCAGCTGATTCTTTGATGCTTCAGTGTCCTGCCAAAAAAACTACCTCATATAATCATCAGAGGCCAGTGCTTTTGCAGAGGTCATTGCAAACTAATTAAGCAAATATGTGAAAAATAGCTTTAAATTATGTCAATTAATAGAGTGTGTCTAGACACATATTTAGAGCAGAGATTGAGAAGGGGCCTTTAAAACCGTAACCAACCTGCTGAGCTGGTGACCTGGGGTTAGAAAACTATGCGGAGACAGCACCTTGGTACGTTTATTAAGTTGGCATGATTTGACCTTTACTGACAGACACTGTGCTGCTTTCTACGGCCTGGCAGTCATTAGGATAGATGTCATATTTAAAGCTGTGACTCTGGATGAGATTACAAAAGAACGAGGGAAAAAGGAGAAGAGGACAAAGGAAGAACTGGAACACCCACACACTGAAAGCCGCAAGAAGGATAAAGGTAGCAGAAGAGACTGGCAAGGATGACCAGGGAAGTAATCATTAAACCAAGGGGGGGGTTTGTGGAAGACAAATGAAGAAACTGCATCCAAGAATACAGCGCTTGACTACAGCCAGTAGTGCTAAGAAGTGAAGTAAGAGGAGACCCGACATTAGACCACTGCAGTTCGGGAACAGTGGGTCAAAATAAAAGCAGACTGAAGTATGTACGATCCAGTGTGGGAGGAAAGGATCATAGAGAAGGAATATAAACAACTCTTTCAAGGGGTTTTGCTGGAAAGGCAGATAAATTTGTCAGCAAGGCAATTTCAGATGTGAGAAGTGATGTTAACAGAATAATTTTTTGGTTTTGTTTTTAAGATGAAAGATAATTTGACTGTCTGTATATTGATGGGAAATGATCTACATAAATGGTATCTAGGTTGCAAGCGAAGGTGTTGCTGTTAACAGGAGCATAGAGCAATCTTCTCCGGAAGCAGAGGGAAGCCATGATTTATGCGGAGGGAAAAGGATGATGGGGTGGGACTCTACATACCCATTTTTGTTTTTGTAGTTTAATTAATGAAGTAGAAAAAAATCATCTTCTGAGAGTGAAGATTTTTGTTTATTGTAGGTTTGAAAACAGAAGAGTGAAGAAAATAGTCATCCGACATGTAGTAGAGAGACAGAAAAAGTACAATATGATTATCAAGCAGCAGATAAGCTCTCTGAAGTTAATAATCCTGTGCATTTGTCTTCAGCTTGGTCTTATTTATATTTGCAGGATTTAACCAGAATGGTAGTGTTTATAAGTACAAGGGAGACAAGGATACACAAATTATATACAAGCAAATGAATATGCTATTAAAATTTAACATGAGAAAGGAGGAAGAAGCACATTAAGAAGGTTAAAGAATTAAAAGATAGAACAAGGAATGGACTGAAGGACTTGGTGAAGCTGTTACTGGGGCACTACAAGGAACAAGGATAGATGGGGGTTATGATCAAAGAACCAAATGAATTGCATTCATATTTTGGAGAGATTACTGGCCCAGAGATATGAATATAACAACAAATGGCTGAAATAGTGTTGTGTGGTTACTTTAAAGTCACTGGAAATGAGTTTAATAACATGAGAAACTCGGAAGTTAGATTGACTCATTAATGTGGATATTGCAAGCTTTATTCAAGAATTAAGACAAAAGGAGTACTGGACAGGATGAACGTCTCTTGAGAAATAAAATAAGTGGTAGATAAATGAGTTAGTTGGTGACAGCAATGATGAGAGATAATTTGATTTAATTATATGAGAATCACAACTCTGACACTGCACAGGGAGGGTGGGTAGAGACGATTTGGAAATAGTGATGAGGAGAAAATATGAACATATAGCATCAAGGCTAAGTGGTTATTCTTTTTTTTTTTTTGAGACAGGGTCTCACTTTGTAGTTCATGCTGGCCCTGAGCTCAGTATGTAGTCCAGGCAAGCCTCGAACTCAGCAATCCTCTTGCCTCTGCCTCCCGAGTGCTGGGATGACAGGCGTGAGCCACCAGACCCGGCCCTAAGTGGTTATTTTGAGATAGGGTAGGGAAAGACTATTTCAGGTGTCATTAAATGGTTGTGTTTAATTTATGTGTGAAGACATAACAGGGATTCATTTTTTTCACTTTGCTTAAGAGTGACATTCCCTGCCCATGGTGCAGCAAACAGGAAAATGGGCAGCCGACA